>JAECUM010032374.1:0-10776 GCA_016617855.1 Megalonaias nervosa
GCGGCTATCATCGCGGTTACATCAAACGCGAGTCTATCTTAGGTTGTCGTCCATGCCTACGATGTGGTGTTGGAGTGCGAGGCGAACATCAACTTTGCTTCAAATGTGGTGGAACTCACTACAGATCGTTATTAAACTATTATAAAAAAAGAAATATAAAATATCATGCTAGAGTAGAATCAGCACCAACTGTTGAAGAATTTCTCGCTAACTCACCGATAATCAAGCGACTTAATCAAACTGTTTTTAACAAATCAGATTGAAATTTAATTTAAACATAAATATTATATAATATTATAATTATGAGAAATGCAATTATATTATTTCCAAGCGATGAACTTTATGATGATGCTATAAGAATAGCCAACGATAATGTAAGCTCAACCTTTATGAAAAATGGTATATTAATGCAACATGTGAAAGAATATGTTGATGGTGGGTTTTCTAGAAAACCGTTATCGCTTCTGAATACAAATAGATTTAACAAATCGCGAGAAAGATTGAAAAAGAAACTGCTAGCTAGAAAACAAAAGTTAGAAAGTGAAGATGCAGAGTGAGAAAAAAATAGAATTAGGCATGAAGCTCATTACAACCGACTTGTAGAGCATGATAAATCTAAAGGATTTTAAAAACAACAATCAGAAATCTATCAAATTTGAAACCCTCATAAAACAACAAATGTCCTACAACCATTACTGTGACGATTATTATTCTGCTTCACATCAGCATTGTATTAGATGCAATAAATCCTGCGAAAAAAATCAAATAAATTTATGCATAAGATGCATGCGAGAAACCGCTCAAAGACCTGATGCTATAAAATCAGGTAAAGAAATATCGATTGAAACCCTTAACAAAATGTGTGAAATAAACGAAACTTTATTGAAGATGGATAAGAAACTGAATGAGGTGTTAACTTATTTCTCAAACTAGCTGGTTTTATTTTTCATTCTTTTAATATCATTTTCAGCTTGCTCAGAGATGGGTATATTTTTATGCTTTAAATCTCTTGCGGCTCTAAGTTCATCTAAAACTCGTTCAGCAGAATCTCTTACGCTTTCTACGCTATAAATATCTTTTTTTTTCATATCGAGGCGCTTTACTGGTTCTCACATAGCTAGGTCTGCTATAATAACTAAATCTTTTTGGTTTTTCACTCGCTTTAAGATCGCGTTTTATTTCTTGATCAAAATCACCAACAGTAAAAGGTTTTAAATTGCTAACTGGCCTTAGATTTCTAACTTCAGCAGAATTAAGCAGCTCATCATACTCAGTCTGTCTTAGATTTCTTTCTTTTTCTAGCTTTTCCTCGAGCAGTTTATTGGAATATTTTAAAATTCTGATATCGCTGCAGGCTTTTTCTATTTGCAAAACAAGCTTATCATGAGAGTATTTAGTTTCATCATATAAATCTGATTCTTCAACATCTTTAGTTTGATTTATATTTTGTGATAGGTTTTTCGTAACCTCAGCAGTTCTCCAGATTTCATATACTTGAGATAACACAATTTTTTAATCTTTTGAAATTTTTGAGGCTGGTTCATGAAATCTTAACCTAACTATGTTTTCTTCATCTTGTGGTGTTAAATATGTTGTTGCTGGCATAATCTATAAATAAATAAAATTAAAAATAAAAATAATAAAATTAAAAATACTAGCGTTTTATCGTAAATGAAAGAATAAGAAAAGCGAACAAATTTCATAAAATCTGATGGGGTGTTTTCACAACTAAAAATGAAGAATTTGAACAAATTTCACTGATTTTGATGGGATATTTACACGATTAAATCAAGAAACTCAAGCAATTTTGCTGAATTTTTATTTTTATATAATATTATATAAATTTGATATATTTTTTATAAAACCGAATAAATCTGATAAATCTGATTGAATTTTATGAAAGGCTGGGGTTTTGTCCCAAAAGATTGAGAAATTTGAACAAATTTCATAAATCTGACGGGGTGTTTTCACGACTGAAAATGAGGAATCTAAACAAATTTCATAAAATCTGATGGGTTATTACACGATTAAATGAAGAAACTCAAACAATTTTGCTGAATTTTTATTTAATATAATATTATATAAATTTGATATATTTTTTTATAAAACCGAATAAATCTGATAAATCTGATTGAATTTAGTGAATCTGCTTGGGGTTTCACATGAAAAGATTAATAAAAGCGAACAAAATTTATAAAATCTGATGGGTGTTTTCACGACTAAAATGAGAAATCTAAACAAATTTCATTGTTTTTAACGTTTATTTGTTTGACAATTATCTTTCACATGGGGCCTGTTTTTAATGTTTATTTTGCTAAATTAAGACCAACAAGCAACACTGATTTTTTGTCCTTATTTTGTGGATTTGACTAAATTTATAATAAGGGGGAAAAAAATTAAATAAAAAATAAAATATGCTGAATAAATATATCATCGCTTTTTACTAAATCCCCAGAGGCCTTTAGAAATTACAGTAAAAATTACTGAAGGCAATTACTTAAGTAATTATCTGGGGATTTAGTAAAAAGCGATGAAATATTTATTCAGCATATATCTCGCGATTTGTTAAATCTATTTGTATTCAGAAGCGATAACGATTTTCTAGAAAACCCACCATCAACATATTCTTTCACATGTTGCATTAATATACCATTTTTCATAAAGGTTGAGCTTACATTATCGTTGGCTATTCTTATAGCATCATCATAAAGTTCATCGCTTGGAAATAATATAATTGCATTTCTCATAATTATAATATTATATAATATTTATGTTTAAATTAAATTTCAATCTGATTTGTTAAAAATAGTTTAAGTCGCTTGATTATCGGTGAGTTAGCGAGAAATTCTTCAACAGTTGGTGCTGATTCTACTCTAGCATGATATTTTATATTTCTTTTTTTATAATAGTTTAATAACGATCTGTAGTGAGTTCCACCACATTTGAAGCAAAGTTGATGTTCGCCTCGCACTCCAACACCACATCGTAGGCATGGACGACAACCTAAGATAGACTCGCGTTTGATGTAACCGCGATGATAGCCGCAGTATTCTTCATTACAGGCTCTTCCACAGATTTTATCTGATCCTTGTCGTAGATATTTACAAATATTTTGATTGCCGTCAGTCATTGTTATATTCTTTAAAATATTTATATTTAAATTAGTTTTATGCTTTAATCAAGCACTAGCCACACCTTGCTTTGTGTTTGTTAGGTATTCATCGATTGTCGGTGGAACTGTTTTATAAGGGCAATATTTTAGATTCCGTCGTTTGTAGTAGTTGATTAAGTTCGCATAATTACCTCCACCACATTTATGACAAATTTGGTATTTAGCTCAAGCTCCGCAGCCACATATTAAGCATGGACGTGATCCTGTTGAGGAATTTCTTTGTATATAACCGTGATGTAGACCACAATATTCTCGATAACAGCTTTTCCCACAGACTTTATCCGATCCTGGTGAAAGCCACTTGCAGTTGTTCAAACCGACTGGGAAAGGCATCGGTATATAATAACATAATATTATATTTTAAATTCAAATATAGTTTTTAGACAAAATTCGGGAAAAACCCATCAGGGAAAAACCCTGGGGAAAACCCTTTTTTAATTTGAATTAATATTATCAAAATATATAATATAAAATACCACGACATGAACGAGCGATACGGTTACAACTCGAACATGTTAGATTAACCGGAATTAAACCACCATATCTGAGGTCTAATGTAGCACTTAAGGAGCTTGAAGAAACAGTATCTAGATTACATCAACAAGAAATTCAGCGTAGAATAGAACAACAAAAGGCTCACCGTGAGCTTTATAAAAACGTCCTAGAAGATATCAAGAAAGATCCCATCTTTAAGAAATATAAATTACCACGTCAAGGTAGAGCGATTGCAGGATTAATACATGAAGTTCAATCATCATTCGCTGGATTTAGCAAAACCTTTCGAGTAAATATCGGTGATGATGCATTTGATATATTAATAAGAAATGTTATTAGGCATATTATAGAAACCTATCATATCCCAATCAAAATAATGATAGAATTACACGCTGTTTTCAAAAATAATATCAACGAAGATGTAATTATGCGAAAATATATAGAATCATCTCCAAAGGTTGTTTACCCTGACTCGGATATTATTAAGATCGCAGCATTAACAACACAACCGATAGATACACAGATCGAAAATTTAAACAAGTATGGCTCTGGTTGGACATTAGTTTTAAGAGATTTTTTTGTTAATACACGTTAATAAATATAATCTGCTTCGTGCTGGAAGGTTTGTTAAATTACCCAAGAAAATCATCGACAGTCAATGTTGCATTAATGTTGTTAGTGATGATGATAAATGTGTTGTTTGGAATATTCTAGCACACCTATTTCCTGTAAATAAAGATCCTAACAGAGTTACAAAATATATCGAACACGTTTCAAAATTAAATCTAGATGGTATTAATTTTCCAACTTCGATTAAGCAATTATCTAAGATCGAAGAACAAAACCGTGAGTTGATCAAGGATGGTATTAATGTTTTCGGGCTCAATGATAGTTGCAAACTCTATCCAGTACAAATATCACAATATGCTGGACCTGGGACAATAAACCTTTTGAGATATAAAAATCACTGCTCGTTGATAAAGAATTTTAACGGATTAGTTGGAAAACAATATAACAAACATAAAGAAAAATTACACTTTTGTTATAAATGTCTCCACGGCTTTACAAACTTGAAGTTGCTACAAGAACATCTTAGATACTGTGTTTATAATCAGCGAACAAACTTGCCAAGTAAAGAAAATAAATTACTAAAATTCAATAAATTTAATAAGACCACGATAGTTCCTTTCACTATTGTATATGATTTCGAGTCAGTTCTTGAACCTAGCTTAAATCAAGAAAATAATGCTGTTAAGACCATAAAAATGCATAATCATATCCCAGTGGCAGTCTCTTATAAGATAACATGTATTATTGACAATAAACTTAGTGAGCCAGTTAAAATTTATAGAAAAACTAATAACACTGATGAAGATCCAGCAGTTTGGCTGATTAAAAATCTGTTTATCGAAGCTAACAAAATTTATGAAAAACTTTCTGTCAAACCTGATGTTAAAACAACACCTGAACAGTATTCAGAATATAATAAAGCGCGATGATGTCATATCTGTAATCAGTATTTTAGTCAGAATAAAACTAAGGACGAATCAGAGCAAGTAGGTATAACTGCTGGCCTAGAAAAGGTTAAAGTCAGAAATCTCACTAAGGTCATTGATTATTGTTATGTTACAGGTAATTATTTAGGAGCAGCTCATCAAGATTGTAAGGACAAATTTCATATTGTAAACGTAATTCCTTGTGTCGCTCATAACTTTCGAGGTTATGATGGCCATTTCATTATTTCCGCATTAGGCCATCCTGATATAGTTAAAACTCTGCGACGATAGAAAGATATCCGCAATTCCCAATAATGTTGAGGGATTTATGTCGATAATGGTTGGGTCGCTAACTTTCATCGATAGCATGCAATTTATGGCATCTTCGTTAGATGCGCTAGCGAAAAACTGTAGCGATTTTACATCGTTAAGTGAATATTTTAATGATAATGTTAGTTTGATGAAAAAGAAAGGAATTTTCCCGTATGAGTATATTGATAATATTGCTGTTCTTGATGAATTATGTTTGCCTGATAAAGATAAATTCTATTCGAAACTTACTGGAGAAAATATTTCTGATAATGATTATAAGCACGCCCAACATGTCTTGAGTGTGTTCTCATGTAAAACTCTCGGCGATTATATGGACATCTATCTTATTCAAGATGTTTTGTTGCTTGATGATATATTTGCTAGTTTCAGAAGGACATTGTTAGGTAAATATAAACTAGATCCAGCTTGGTATTTTTCGAGTCCAGGATTATCCTGGGATGGATTATATAAGATAACGAATACAGTTACAGAGTTGATAACTGATGGAAACATCGACATGTACAACTTTTTCGAGCAAGCGATTCGTGGTGGAATATCTGTCATTAGCCATAAATATGCTCGCACTAAAAATAAATATTTACCCGATTATGATCCGAGTCAACCATGCAGCTATATCATCTACCTGGATGCGAATGTGCTTTATAGTTGGGCAATGTCTCAGTCAATGCCTCATGGTGTTGATAGATGGGTTACTGGAACAGAATTTGGTGAAGACACTGATAAGTTTAAGAGAGATCTATCTGATGCTGATCGTACTTATTATCTCGAAGCTGATGTTGATTATCCTGAGTCGTTACATGATCTACATAATGATTATCCTTTCCTGCCAGAAAAAATGCTAGTACCAGACTCGATGTTATCTAAAAGTCAGTTAACAACACGGGAAAGTTATGGTGGAAAAACCTGTATGGTAGAAAAGTTAGTTCAAATTTACTCAATAAACGTAATTATATTTGCCATTATAAAAATCTTCAACAAGAGATTAATCATGGACTAGTTGTAAGGAAAATTCATAGAATATTACGTGCAAGACAATCGAAATGGATGTCACCGTATATAAAGTTCAATAATGATATGAGAACAGCAGCAACAACAGATTTTGAGAAGGATTTCTTTAAGCTTATGAATAATTCTGTCTTCGGTAAAACCATGGAAAACATTCGCAAACGCTTGGACACTGAGATAGTTAACTCGGAAAAACGTCTCAGCAAGTTGGTAGCTTCAGATAGTTTCGCTGGATTGACTTGTATTAACGATAATCTGTCCTTGGTCAAGAAACACAAAACTAATGTAAAGTTGAACAAACCTATTTTCGTTGGTGCTTCGGTTCTAGAAATATCAAAGACGCTTATGTATGAGTTTCATTATGATTTTGTTAAGAAAATATGGCCTAATTGTAAGTTGCTATTCACGGACACTGATTCGTTGATTTATCAAGTATTCTGCGATGATGTTTATAAAGATATTTTTGATCATAGAGACAAATTTGATTTATCTGATGTTGCTCGAGATTCTCCATTCCACGACCCAATCAATAAGAAAGTGATGGGCAAGATGAAGGATGAGTTTTGTTTCAGACCAGTTGTTGAGTTCGTTGGATTGCGCTCTAAAATGTATTCCCTGAAAGCTGCTCCAAGTGCGGCTAGCGCCTTGGGTGTGGAAACTAAAAAACTAAAAGGTGTTAAAAAATCTGTCGTTAAGAATGAAATTAAACACAGCGATTACATTAACGTCCTTAGAACATCATGTGATCACTTCGCTACCATGCACACATTTAGATCGCATAATCATAATATGAGTACAGATCGTATCATAAAACGAGGATTAACTAACTTCGATGACAAGCGTTATTGTAACGATGGTATAAGTACATTAGCTCATGGTCATCATAGAATAAAATCTGAGCGGGTTTAATATGATTGACTCGGAAACTATGTTTCTGGAAACTACCTTTCTGGAAACTATGTTTCTAGGCCCAAGTTTGATAATAGATTAACTCAGAAACTAAGTTTCTTGGCCCAAGTTTGATAATAGATTAACTCAGAAACTAAGTTTCTTAGCCCAAGTTTGATGATAGATTAACTCAGAAACTAAGTTTCTTAGCCCAAGTTTGATGATAGATTAACTCTGACCCACGTTTGATAATAGATTAACTCTAGCCCAAGTTTGATAATTGATTAACTCTGACCCAAGTTTGATAATAGATTAACTCTGGCCCAAGTTTGGTAATAGGTTAACTCTGACCCAAGTTTGATAATAGATTAACTCTAGCCCAAGTTTGAATATGATTGACTCTGGCCCAAGTTTGATAATAGATTGACTCTGACCCAAGTTTGATAAAAGATTGACTCTGACCCAAGTTTGATAATAGATTAACTTTGACCCAAGTTTGATAATAGATTAACTCTGACCCAAGTTTGATAATAGATTAACTCTGACCCAAGTTTGATAACAGATTAACTCAGAAACTAAGTTTCTTAGCTCAAGTTTGATAATAGATTAACTCTGACCCAAGTTTGATAATAGATTAACTCGGAAGCTATTCTAAACCTTAATTTAATCATGTTTTTAGGCTGTTTAGATCAAATTTATGGTAATGATTCTATTCTAGATATCATTGATTATCCAGATATTTATGCTACTAATCAGGTATCAATTAATATTTGCGCTCATAGCGAAGGTTTTATAAGTAAATCTGATGCTTCTACATGAAATATAATGTTTTTAAGCTGTTTTAGATCAAATAGATACTGTTTTAATATTAACTGATACCTGCTTGGTAGAAATATATGCTTGTTCTTATAAGCGTTTTTAGGTCAAATGGAGGCTTATTTGTAGTATATACACATAAAACTACATTTTTGAAAAAATTTCCCTGTGTTTTATGCTGTTATAAGTGAAATAGGCGCTGTTTTTAAGCGTTTTTAGGCCAAATAGAGGCTTAATTTGGTTCTGCGCTCATAACCCCCTTTTATCATACTACTTTAGATTAAGACTTTGAGATGCCCCCTCGCTGTAGCCAATAAGTTCTGTCACTGTTGTAACCCAAGGCCAAATGTATTCACGTGGTGTTGATACCAATCAGCTTACGGCGACAAAGAAATTCTTGCACATTTACATGCAAGTTTAATAGCTAACTGACCATTAACCCTTTCTGGGGCAAGATATCACTGCTTGATTTCACGAAGTTGGGCACAATGTGCTATGATGAAAATATACCAAATTCTTTTTCGAAATTTAAACATCAATATGCAAATAGTAATTTGCTTTAAAAAAATATGATCGGTGAAGAGCGTTTTCTAATATATTTCTTTTTTTAATAAATGGAGATTTTAACGGCCGTATTTGCGTATTTTCTGTATAAAATCAGTTTGAAACCATAAATGAATTTGTAATGGCGGACATCGCTGCGTATATGAAAAATATAGAGTAATGAAGCAAATACTATTTAACCAATGCATATCGTTATTACCAGTAGGTACACAAATAATACAACCATAAATATGCAGTCCTATTAATGAATTTTTGTAACGAAGCTAGAAAATGAGTAGTTATATTAAGAAAAGCCCTCTTTCTAAAAATAGATGCACTCGCACTGTGCAATATGAATTCTTGGATTTTCGGTTTGGGGAAAAAGGGTCTAGCTTAGTTATATATCGACTTTAGTGCTTCAGTGTGTTTATGAATAGTTACAGTAATGTTTTATCGGGAACAATGAAAGCAGGACGAAGAGTATAGTTTGAAGTCACTTGTGCATTTATTCCTATGTACATGTATTAGGGGTTGTTTCAAAGAATACTAGAAATCTTTTTGACTGCAATTTTACACAAAACTTGTAGAAAATAAAATAATTAAGTGGTAGTTTATTAAGCATTTTTACCAACCTGCAGTTACAAGACTCTAATCTTGTTACTGCTATCAGTTAAAATTAATTACAATGTATAGCTTCTGATGTGCTTTTTAAGTCATATGGCCAAAACACACTGCATTTACTTCAATTCAAACACACATATACTACAAGTATGAATAGAATGGGTATGAATATAAAAAATTTTATACGCGTACAAAATATGTTGATACTAACATATAACATATTTTTCAACTCGAAAATAAGGCATTGCTTAAAACTGTTAAAAGCATACTGAAAAATAGAGCACATCATTACAATAAGAAAATGCAGCTCTCTCTCTCTCTCTCTTGTGTTTCTTGCTTTGGTCTCACTTCTCCCTGTTTAGCTCCCACTTCTCCTTGTTTAGCTCCCACTTCTCCCTGTTCTGACCAAAAGGAGAAGTCACTTCTCCCTAAAATTTAAGTCTAGCTTGACCCCTGAGTAGGTATTGTTAAAAAAACTTTTAATTCCTTATATTTTGGTGTTAGATGGATTGTTGTATTTTGGGTAATTGTGTATACAGCTTGGCCTTGCTTCAGATGTGCACCTATCAAAACACTACCAGCTCCGCTTGGTCATTTTCACTTCCTCGAATTCAGTAGCATATTGTGAAAAAAAGTGCTGATAACTTTTTTACATTTTATATATGTGGTAATTCATTCACTGCACTTTTAGAAACTGGTATTGTCTAGCCTGGCAAAATTCATTTTTCCTACATTAATATCTGCTCAAGATAGTGTATAAAATTCAGACTGATTTTTTTAACACATGGGAGCAGTCATTTTGGTGAGTTGTGTGCTTAGATCATGTATGATTTCTTCACATACAATATCCAATAAAATTTCAGCTAAAGTGCAAGAAAGTAAGAAATTTACGCCAGCATTCTCTCATCTGTGCATGTTGCAAATGCAACCTGTAGAGCACCCCAATTATGGAGTGCAAAGCAAGGAAGCAGGGAACCAGACTAATCAACAACAGCAAAAAGCAGTGATGTAATATACAAAGTATTCTCGTACATGTGAAGGTTGTTGAAACCAGTTCAAATAATGTTAACAATCTTTCATTTGTTGGACATCTGGAAAATGCAGGTAATTTATATAGAAAAAGGTACAACTGGAAAAACAATGCAATTATAAAATTAGTATTCAACCGTTATACAGTCCAGTTGCCCCAACCCCCCCAACTCCCCTTTTGTGGCTTTCTCGATGTGAATTAGAATGTCCACTGTGAGCAGGAGAAGGCTGCGTAAAGTGACCATTAGATTATGGCAGGCAGACTCTGTGTGCTTGAGTGTGTGTGTGTGTATATATATATATATATACACACACACACACCACTCCCTCGATAACTTGCGCACAACGGTGTCCACAAACATAGACCACGCTATAAGC
>JAECUM010032380.1:0-32330 GCA_016617855.1 Megalonaias nervosa
CATCTCACGTTACTCTGTGTCATTCTCTTAAATATAGAAAGTGTAGAGGAAATACATTGTTCTTATCTTCAAATACAATGGTACAGCCTCTTAATGAACACGTGGACACTTAGAAGACACTCAAACTGGCTGATTTATCATATTGGTCAGCCGACAAGGATGAAATATAGGGCACATCCAATTGCTAATCATTGTGACGATAGTAGAAAGATTTGAATCACGTCTGTGTTAATCACGAAATTTCCTTTGCGCATTTTGTTATCTTCGGAGCTCGGATTAATCTGGTCTCTAATGCACGTGCACCTGGCGATGGATACGGGTCGTTTAATATTTGACCCTCCACGTGAACTCGTGAGTTGCAACCAAATTAACTATTGGACAGAGTTTGGGAATTAACTAATTTAAAATTTGCGAGGGGTCTTTTCCCATGTCTAAGAGTACAAACTTTTGTCCGTTTCCAATTTTTCTAATAGAAAATCTTTATGCTGAAATGACAACTATTTTAAAAATAATGAATTTGAAAGAATTTTTCGGAGCGAATACGTATGAATTATTAAAAAAAAGTCAATTTCATTAAAATTGAGATTTTTATCGGAGCGCGAAGGGAACTCTTTCCTCCTTGAATGTTTAACCTAAACTTAAAGACCCACGGGCCGAACACAGAACCTTGACGTTAGATAATGATCCTTTGGTAGTCATATCAGCAAAATTATGCTTTGACGTTATATCTTAAATCCAACAAGTATTCTCCATTTTGATAGTTCCTGTAATTCACTGAATAAATGCACTGGCTTCTCTAAATGCTATTGCTAAATGCCACCGAGTAAACTGTAAAAATACAGGTAACGTGCGTATGTATGTATGTATGTATGTATGTATGGATTCAAGATGGCCGCTATCGCTTAACTGGCTTGAAGCAGCTGTCCCGGATTTTTGTGCCGTTTTTCATGATATATGTGCTTGTTGTCTGTCTTCGTCTGCGTTATTGTGTTCATCATGCACTGGCTGTTCTATTTGAATGTGTTTCTTCATCTTCTTGTTTTGGAAACGAGAAAAATTAGACTTTTTCTCAGTTGTCTTGCTCCATTGCGACAACTTTCTTTGTTCTTGAACAAACCGCCATCACGTGATACTCGCCAGTCCACCCGTTTATGCTATGATGGACCCTCATTAATTGCTTTAAATGACCACTCCTTGGCTCTCCACACTACATTGTGCACTAGACTAAACGACCTGGGACTACATTCATCATTCCTTAAATGTAAACAGAAGCGAAAAAAGAAGCGTTGTTTCAAAGCTGGCCGGCGTAGAACAGGAAGACGAATTTCAGTTATGTCCCTTTCGCCCTTTCCGGCACAGAAATTTAAAAATTCGGCCGTTAATTTAGATAACCTAATTCAAATCCCTATTAAATCGTCAACCTTTCTGTCAACTATCCAAGAGATACCACTGCGCATCGCATTATTCAATGCCCAATCAGTAGGACCACTGGAAAAGCGCAAAGAAATAGTTAATTTTATCAACGATCAGAATATCGACGTCTTTTTCCTGACAGAAACATGGCTAAAAACATCAGGCGATGAACCCAAGTGCGCGGATCTAACACCCACCGGTTACTCCATCAAGTCGTTCCTCCGCCACTCTCGCGGAGGTGGAATTGCTGTCATCGCAAAAAACTCCCTGATCAACCGTCTTAACCACACTACAATCTTCAATGTCTACCACACATCGTTTGAACTAGTCTAAACCACACTCACACTGGAACAAAGGTCAGTCCATTTTTTTTGCCTCTACCGCCCTCCTCCTAGTAGAAAAAACAAGCTGACTGAATCTCTGTTTTTGGAGCAGTTTCCGAATCTCCTGGAATATGGAAATTCGATAGATGGCAACCTGATTATTCTTGGAGATTTCAACTTTCACTTTGACTGTCCTGGAAACCCATACACATCAAAACTCCTAGATTCCATTCACGTTTTCAACCTCAAACAGTCAGTTAGCCAACCCACCCATAAACATGGTCACATTTTAGACTGGATTCTTTATAGACCTGATGATAATATTCTACAGTCCTCCCTGGTGTCCCACGAACTTGCATCAGATCACCTCTGCATTATATGCCATCTTGACGTATCAGTCCCTAACCCTCCACCTTTATTTGCTACTAAGAGAAACCTCCGTATGATAAACAGAACCCAACTAATGCATGACATCCAAGCAAACCTAACAACTAGCTTACCTCCTACAGCAGAACAACTCGATAACTGCCTGCGTTCATTGCTTGACAAACATGCCCCAGCAACCAAGTGCAGAGTATCAATTCAAAAGTGTTCTCCGTGGTATAGCAGTGTTAGGGACCAGCTTCGAACTGCTAAAAGAGACCGCCGTAAAGCTGAGAGGCTTTGACTTTCCACCAGACTCACTATTCATAAGCAAATCTATGAAGCCGCTAAGAAGAATGTCGCAAACATAGTCCATGCAGCGAAATCAGCCCACTACAGTACTAAGATCACAGAAAGTTTCAGCTGCAAAGGGCTATTCGAGATTACCAACAAGCTAATGTCAAGGAACAAATATACACCACTTCCAACTACGTTCTCTCTAGTCGACCTCCCGGACCTGTTTGCAGATTTCTTCCGTGAGAAAGTGCAAACCATCAGAGATAAACTTGGCAACACAATTTCAATTGACTCGTCGTCACCATACAGTTTCGATACAGAATTTCAGCGGCAACCGTTAGCAGCATTTGAACCTGTCTCTATGGATTTAGTACGTACAATCGTGATGAAGAGTGCACCAAAGTCATGTGAACTTGATCCGATTCCGACATCACTGCTGCTTGAGTGCTTAGATCCAATATTGCCTTCACTAACTGATGTTATTAATACCTCTCTCTCATCCTGGGAATTCCCATCATTTTTCAAAACTGCCATTGTAAAGCTTCTGCTGAAGAAACCAACACTCGATCATAACGATTTAAAGAACTACCGCCCAGTTTCTAATCTCTCGTTCATGTAAAAAATCTTAGAAAAAGTTGTTCTATCCCAACTTGTATCTCATCTGAATTCAAACAGTCTTTTTAGCAATGTACAGTCTGCATATCGCCCTTGCCACCGTACTGAAACTACTCTTCTGAAAGTAGTTAATGACCTTCTCTCTAGTTTGGATAGCGGAAAGATTACAGTCCTCATTCTCCTTGACTTGTCTGCAGCATTTGACAAATAGACCATGATATATTATTTCGCCGTCTCCAGCATGTATGTGGCATTCATGATACAGCCTTACTATGGTTCAAGTCCTACTTGGTCAACAGAACACAAATTGTATCCGCAAATGGAAAACACTCCAGCCCAGTTGATCTATGTTGTGGTGTTCCACAGGGGTCTGTTCTTGGACCTGTTCTCTTCATTCTGTACACTCAGCCACTCTCAAGTGTCATAGATCATCATCCAGTGTCTCACCAATTGTATGCTGATGACACCCAAATATACAAATCTAGCCACCCAACTGAAGTTGAGGCTACCATCCAAGGTGTAGAGAGGTGTATTTCCGATGTGAAATCATGGATGACATGTAACAAGCTGCAGATGAATGATGATGAAACTGAAGCCATTCTGATTACAACACAAAGACTTTTTCATTCACATCCTTTACCTCAGACAATAAGTATCAGCAACACCAACATTGAATTCACACAGTCAGTACGAAACCTAGATGTTACTCTCGACAGTACTCTCTCATTACACCAACATGTCATGAACATATGCAAGGCTGCATATCTTGAGCTGAGACGCATCAGCTCCATTCGCAAGTATCTTTCAGTTGATGCCACTTAAACACTTGTGTGTTCCTTAGTACTTTCAAGACTGGACTATTGTAGCTCAATTCTGTCTGGTTCGTCTCAATATCTACTCCAGAAACTTCAAAAAGTTCAAAACACAGCTTCTCGGATCATCCTTAGAGTACCACGATCAGAGCACGCCTCCCCCCTGCTCTGTACCCTACACTGGCTATCCATTCGATCCAGAATTAAACACAAAATTTGTTCTCTGTGCTACGTTCCACTGACGGGTTCCAGTCCAACATACCTATATGACCTCACCCATGTGTACACACCAGCAAGATACTTACGCTCCTCTTCTGACACTCGTATTCTTATTATTCCCACTATGAAAATGAAATCATATGGACAACGTTCTTTTGCATACCAGGGCCCAGCAACTTGGAACGAATTGCCCACTGAACTTAGACACAAAGACACAGTGATCTCATTCAAGAGCGCTCTTAAAACTCACCTATTTCAACTGCAAGAACAGACTTAAAGACCTAATAATGTTTCCTTACCTTAAATATTTACAGCATGTTTTCTGTTTTCTAATTTCGTGGTGTTTGTTTTTATTTTCGTAATCATATCATTATATATGTTTTCTAAGTGTTGTCAAATGTTGTGAAGCGCTTAGAGCTTCTAAAGATTAGGAGCTATACAAAGTCGTCATTATTATTATTATTATTATTATTATTATTATGGAGAGAGAGAGAGAGAGAGAGAGAGAGAGAGAGAGAGAGAGAGAGCATTAATCTTTATAAAACTTGCAACGTGGAAGTTGACCATAAGTGAGTTCCAGATCAAAGTTATGTACTTTTCCTATACATTGTCCATCACAACACCTTGCAATTACTCTGCGTTTCAAATGTAATTATGGCAGCGCTTTGAAGTCAATTTTCCGGTTTTAAAGATCGCCTTAGGGTCACCCCTTATGCAATATTATTTGATCACGGTGATAAATATTGTTTCAGCTATATTTGGCCTAAACTAATTAGATTTCACGTGATAGCTAAATAAACAATTAGTCTATTTTGGGGAAAGGGTGCTTTGTTGTTTTCAGTCCACCACCACCACCACTGGTGACACTACTTATTCTAACCATAATTTTAAATGAAAAAAATGACAAGAAAAGAAAAATAAATAACACAAGGATTGGGCGTGCCGTGCCCCAGCTCTTTGAATCCAAGCATGCATTGATTGGCAAATCGTCTGAAGCTGATATAACTGTTTTGTTTTGAGCTAGTTTTACAATCTCAATGGAAAGGAAAGGAGCACATTGCACTGATTTGATAATAAATGCTTCCAGTCATATTTTGGTTGGTTCTATTTATTTTTTAAATTGTTAATTTTCACTCTTGACAATAATATATCTTATTAAGTCCCTTTGGAAACGTGTCATCTCGTGGAACATTCCTTTTGGATTTATTGGGGTTAAAATATATATGATTTGTAATCTGAATTCAAATTGGTCGAAACTTATTAATTAAAAGGTAACACGGTACTTTTTAAAAGCAGAGGTAGTAGCTAGCTCTCTCTCTCTCTCTCTCTCTCTCTCTCTCTCTCTCTCTCTCTCTATATATATATATATATATATATATATATATATATATATATATTATATTGTGAGAAGGGCAGTAATAAAGATTTAAAACTGATACAGAAATAGCGAAATGATATAAATATCATATAGATTGCGAAAAATGAAGCCGATATTTATGAACTCAGACTTAATTACAGTGATAGAAACAAAATGGGCTTGCGATGTCAATAAAAGACGAGACTTTGAAAGCGATTACAAAATAATACAAGAAAGAAAATTATCACGTGACATAATGAATCGAGCAATTTGGAGAATCCTATTTCGTGCAATAATTAGCAACAATATTGTCTGTTTACTTGCGTTGCCTTTAGTATTAATCTACTCGTGCCTTCTTATTATCCGCAAATATGACAGTTTTATTATGATGATAATAATTATTGCACAAAAAATGTATTTGTTTCTTTACTTGCAGAAATATTGTTTTTATGTTTAATTAATGCATTAATTAGTAATTTTTTATGTTTAATTAATGCATTAATTAGTAATTTTTTATGTTTAATTAATGCATTAATTAGTAATTTTTTATGTTTAATTAATGCATTAATTAGTAATTTTTTATGTTTAATTAATGCATTAATTAGTAATTTTTTATGTTTTGTACTTGCGCATAGCACTCTTTTATTGATACTAACATTTTCACACAACTAATCGATGATGTGGCAGTCACTGACAAACGTGGGGGCGCAAATTTCATTTGCGGAAATGCAGTCGCTAACGTGACGGGTGCGGAAATGCCTGTTATGGAAAAACCGGTAAACCATTTAATCTACTCGTCCAAGACCAAGACCAGTGGCTTTGTTGTTACTATATGGTTCGCTAGATGCGGCAAAATAATGTCTGTTTAATGCTAAGTTTTCTGATTGCTACACATTTTTTTTTTTAAAATATACGTGTTTTTCTTTCCCTTTATGTAGAAAATACATATTCTGTATCAAATATGTCAAAAATATTTTTCAGTACCTTATGTTGTTTTTGTTTTTTTCTGAGGTATCTTCAGTGTTAGAAATCAATAGTCAGTTTTGATGCTTGATCTGTTTCCATTCACTCTGAAATACGAGAGTTTTGTGGGATAATACGAGAGTTTTGTGGGATTTAACGCCATTTTTCAGCACAGGGCAAGCTATACATGACGGCCAAGAACCCGGGAAGAGCCTGAGACCCACGGGAAGCTACTGGCAAGGTTTTTCACATATCCACATTGGTCGAGTTGGGAGTAAACCTCACGGGGACAGAGGTGTTATGCGTAAGGTTGTCTATAAAGGCGAGCGCCTTGGACGAACCGAGAAGAGAGAGAGAGAGAGAGAGAGAGAGAGAGAGAGAGAGAGGTTGTTGTTCGTCTGCCACAACTGGCCGTACATAGACCTTTGTGTAATTGGACCAATATCCTCTCCAGATAGATACAACTACTCTGGCCCCTACCATGAGTGTAATCGGACTCTTTGCTACTTCAACGAAAAGTGGAAGGATAGTAATTTACCCCTGTACGTCAAGTATCATTCATTGTTGAGGCATATAGCAGCTGTATGTATGTATGTATGTATGTATGTAAAAATAAATTGCACAAGAATTTAGGAAGATAAACCCTTCAAAATAAATGTAAACATGAATAACAGCTAGCTAAAATAGAAAACGTAAATATTATTAAAAAATTGAAAAATGTATATAAATTAAATAAATAAGATAGCACATTTAAAAGCCTTTAAAAAGCCTTTAAAAATACCACAGCAAACGGGATGCAAATTTTCCCTCCGGCCGTCAAGAAAAATGATTATCATGACATAAGGTGATATGCCTCGGAAGGCCTGAGCCTAAACTGGTAATAACTTGACATATGTTGTCTGTCTATATGTCTATCTACTTTACAATAAATATCGTTTGCAATCGCTCTGATTGCATCTATGTTATTATTACTGTTTCATTCTTACATTTTATTTTGACATACTCAGTCTATGTCTCCAATGTTTGCAGGGTATTAAAGTCCAGTCTGACTAAAATCGAGATGTACTTACAATAATAGATCTGACAACCACCTATATAGGTTCATGTTCTGCCGACTTTTCTGGTCCTCAGATTGTACTGAATTCGAAAATAAAGCGGTGAATGGTATCCATACGCGAAAGGAAGTAGCACAGGATCAACGTAGAAGAAAACTGTCCGAACGTTTAGCTATTAGCTAAGTTCGTACTGTTGTCCGTCAGTGTTCAATGTCGCGTGTTTCAGTTGACTGTCAAATTTAAATGAAATCTGTGTTACTTAATGCATTTGTAATTGAAAAGAAATAACCGAGATTTTAGGTTTGTGTATTGTTTTGCTGATATTTAGGTTGTATATTGTTTTGCTGATATTTAGGTTGTGTATTCTTTTGCAAGAATCAAGCAGATATAGAGGACTGTAATCTGTTCGACCATCGATGGTTTTGAGGAACTCCTTACGACCGCTCCGGTGACCTAGTGGTTAGAGCGTCCGCCTCGGATGCAGGAGGTCGCGGGTTCGAACCCCGGCCGAGTCATACCAAAGACTTTTAAAAATGGTACTAATAGCTGCCTCGTTTGGCGCTCAGCATTAAGAGGTTAGTGTTAGGGCTGGTCGGCCTGGTGTCAGGATCATGTGACTGGGTGGGACATCGTGCCACATGTCTGTGGCATGATGCCCCAGTGCTAGACATCACTATAAACTGTCACACTGCAGACATCGTTGCGAAATGACTGAAAAATTGTTAAAGCTACGTTAAAAATCCAAATCACACACACACACACACACACACACACACACACACACACAATTCCTTACGTTATATTGGTTAAAAGTCGCCATGTTTAAGGTGTCTCAGAATTTCATTATTTCATTATTTCGTTATCGCAACTTTATTACTGACTTTGCTAACACAAAAAGTAGTGTGAACAATGGAGCAATGACCACAGGTGCTCGACGCGAGCTTGATGTTGAGAAAAAAACAAAACAATAATCTGAAGGAAAAAAAAATCACACAGAGTGACAAAAATACCTCAGACTATCCCCATGACCCGTTCTGACATAGGACCCTGTCTATCATACTATATAAGAGAGAAGGTCAGTAACTTCCAAATACTTCGTTCCACCAATGACCCTCGATTTACTTCTGCTGTCTCCATCTTTAAAGGCATATGACTATTTTCTATAGCTTGTTTTACTCCTGAGAAATTTTTCTTTTCATCAAGCCATCATTGACTATTCTGCGTTGCTCTAAACTGAAGTTACGGGCCCCAAAACGTGCGAATATCGCGAATTTTGCCTGCCGGGACAACGTTATGCTCAGGTGAAAACCGGTGCAAGGAGTTACATATACCATACTTAGATAACATCCATGCATCAGGCAAATAAATATTTTCAGGCATTATCTAACGTGTTTCTGGAAACTTTAATTTGATGTAGTTCAAGCATACTTTAATGTATACTCTCATTAATTTAACACATTCAAATGATTTCTAACACGATGCGATCATGTTAATACCTATTTTTGCCGGGGTACAAATAATCTATATCGTGAAACGGTGACGGTGCATGGATGTTATTTAAGTATAACCTTTTGAGCCAATCATATTTCGCCGTTGATGTGTCAGCCGCATAGTGTACATATTTTGAAAATGAGAATCTCTTGTATGCGATGTATGTGTAGTGTAGAAGACAATGTCTAATTCTTCCATGGAAAAGGGTTCCTAAAGTTGAATCGAGTCAATGGTAAGTAAACACTTACTTTTGCATCGACCACTGTTCTGTAATTAAAGAATGGATGTATCGTAGAGTCGCAAACATGGTATATGTAGCTTTCATCATCGGTTGTCGCAAGAGCGCAACGTTGTCCCGGCAGGCTAAATTCGCGAAATTCGCACATTTCGGGACCCGTAACTTCAGTTTAGTGCAACGCAGAATAGTCAATGATGGCTTGATGAATGGAAAAATATCTCAGGAGTAAAACAAGCAATATAATATGGGCATATGCCTTTAAAGACGGAAATAGCAGAAGGAAATCGAAGGTCATGGGTGGAACGAAGTATTTGGAAGTTACTGACCTTCTCTCTTATATAGTATGATAGACAGGGTCCTATGTCAGAACGGGTCATGGGGGTAATCTGAAGTATTTTTGTCACTCTGTATGATTTTTTCCTTCAGATTATTGGGGTTTTTTTCAACATCAAGCTCCCGTCGAGCACCTGTGGTAATGACCGCATCGACTGGAAAGGCTTTTATTTTGTGACCTTTTGGATTTTTCCATTGGTGTAAGGGTAGTTGGTAACACGTTCGTCTGTCGTGCGGAAGAATGGTTGTTCGAAGCCTGCTATTTTTATTTGTATTTTTTCAGCGTTAATGTTATTTCATTGCATTGATTTTGCAATGCAACTCGTTTTTACATATATCGAATAATGTTTCCTGATTAAATTAATTGTTTACAAATAAGTTAAGTGGTTGGGAACAGTTGGTTGATAATGAAAAGAAAATTTGTTGTAAACATAATTTTTTAGAGCTTATCATATTTATAACAGAGAAAAATAGAGACAATGCCTTGTCGGTGGAATTCCAGTTCATTTTCAGAGTTGACTTTAGAAAATCTGTTACTCTACAGAAAATAAGCACCGGATTCTTTAGGTGCGGAATTGAAAACAGATCTAGATTAAAACACTGCCGTGGCGCAACTGGCATTCTCTTCACAGAAGCTTGCATCAAAGATGCGCCTATACTGGTAAATATAAATTTGATCATAAGGACTCAGAAATTTAAAGTTATTGCAGGTTTAATATTATCGTGTTTTCATTGGTTTACAGTAGGAGCTGAATTAGTACAGTGAGTCCTTCAGAGCCAGGGGGAGCCGTGGGAAACTCCACAAAGCTGAATTAGTACAGTGAGGCCTTTAGAGCCAGGGGGAGCCGTGGGAAACTCCACAAAGCTGAATTAGTACAGTGAGGCCTTTAGAGCCACTGGGAGCGGTGGGAAACTCCACAGAGCTGAAATATTACAGCTGTTACTTTTACAATACACAAATGGGCGTCTTTGTGGTCATCTCGTCCGTATTTATTACCAGACATCAAAACCAACAGAAATAAATTGCCCTTACTTTAGACACCTGCTTGTGATAATCTAGGTTAGTGGTCGATTGTTTGGGATGATTTCAGCACTGACTAGTTTAGATTAAGCATGGCTTCAATAAATAAAAATTTCAAAGGTAATGTTTTCTCAAGCCAAAACTAGCAAGGATGCTTTTTGAATGTGTTTATATTTTTATGACACCTGCCCATATTTCAGCAACCAAATATCCTATTTTAGTGAAATATTTTGTTTTGTTAAAATTGATAAACATACTTTTTAATATAAAAATATTTTCATATAGAATTGGACAATTTGAGCGCGGCGCAGCTTTGACGTCACGTCATAAAAATGTTTTTTTGGGCAAATGTTCAAATAATCAAGCTTCTCTGCGAGTCATATATTAGGACGAATCATTGGTTATGTAATAAAGGCCGGTCGGGAGACAAGTGGGATGAAGGGGCAACGCCGTTTGACCACTGTGTAGGTCTGTGCAGAAGGAAAGACCCCTTTTTTTTAATGTGGCTTGGCCTACAATATTACTTTTTTAAATATTGCTCCTCCCTAAATTTTTAAAATCTGAGCCACTATCAAGGCCCATCTGGAGATATACGATGTTTTGTTCGTTTTTAAATTATGAGTCATTGGGTTTTATCCCTATTTTCAGGAATTGGTGTGAGTGTAAACTTAGCGCTAGACCTAGACAGCTTACCCCCTCCCCACCCACCCCACACACGCACAAACACGCACACACAGACGAACGCATTATCTCTGTCCCCATATCATTCCTGTCCTTTTGTGTCTACACGTAGACTTATCACCTGCTTAGATTAAGGTTATTCTGTGCCAGTATTTTTTATTTTCATGTTTTTATTAGTAAATTAGTATTTTATTAGTAAATTAGAATTTGATTGTTAAATTAGTATTTTATTATTAATTAGTATGCTTTTATTCCAACTCTGTCCGCCATTTCTCCTACAAAACTTTCCTCAAATTCCTTGTTTCATAACATATTAATTTAAATCAGTTATGTCTCATCATGTCTTTTATCGCCATCTTATTGTATTCTTTCATTTTTAAAAAATCTAAACTGGAAAGAAGAAAGAAAGAAAAAGAGAGGAAACCCTTGTGAGAATACATGCAAAACATAAATAAGGAGGGAGAAAAGGGTGAACAAAGATATTATCCAATGTGGACAAAAATTAATGTAATCTTTAAGCATCTAAAAAAATATGCATTAACTTTGGTTTTATTTATTTTCTTTATTTTATTTTAAGGTGAGGGTGAAACCTAGAAACCGATAATAGGGGTGGAATTTTTCTAGCATGGTGAATTTGGGGATTAGCCTGGCCAGATATACACCACCAACTTCCCTAGTGGGAGTGATATATTTTTCCCCGTCCTAGGTGACCAAGACTTTTCCGTCAGGAAAGCGTTGTATAGTATTATACACAAGTGAGGAAACAAACGCCCATCTCCCTTCCTCAGAGTGACTTTCTTTAATTAGTCCTTTTTATTAACTAGATTACAATAGAATGCATCGGCATAGTGTGTTTAAGGTTTTAATCTTGGGGCTTGGATGTGTCCATGGATTAAAGTCGCCTGTGCTTGGATGTGCCAAAAGACAACACTTTATATGACGGTCGAGTAACGAAAGAAGCCCTATTTCTAAACCAGCAGGGCACATAGACGCCCGTATAATGGACGAGTACCACTCCACTCATCCACTCCAGCGCTTAATATTTTTTCTTTTCAACAGGAATAACAGGTTCTGCAGTTACCTGTTTGGAAGTGACGTCAGAAACTTTGACTAATATACTAGACAACCAGTATCACGCCGTCAGATAAATACTTTAGTTTTAATCTCCTTGAATATGGTTTATTCTTCAATAAAAAAATCTATAATTTAAAAAGTATGCATCCATACCATACATGGTAAACAATCGGGATTTAAATGCAAAATACTATATACTTTCTTCAGGAAATAAAATACACGCAAGCCAAACCAAATGACTTGCTTTAATAATTTTTAATATTATATGTAAAATCATTAAATATTTCAAAGAAAGTTATAAATATAGAAGGCGAGTCTAATATAATATAAATTTGTATCATTTCAGGATACTGTTTACAGGAACGGCCTTAGCAAACACGGTCCAGATTTTGATCATTTTGGCGGAGCCCCCTGGATTTACGCGTGGGGCCCACTGTGATCACGACATTTGGGAATAAACTTTTAAACAAGTTTTATATGATATTGAACTTAAAAATTTTCTTCCATCGCATTAAAATTACTTTCTCTCTAAAGATATATTTTTAAAACAACTAACGCGCTGGGCCCCTGTGAGTGCAGGGCCCGATTGGGCCAAATCGGTCCAATCGCCGAAGGCCGGCCCTGATTGTTTAACTATATTGGGCTATTCGTTATCACAACTATTTCGTTTTTCCTTGGCACATGTGTTATACAACTGGTTTTTTTATGCAGTCTTTGCTGATATGTGTGACGTTAAAGTTAGATTTGTTTCTTAAGTGAACAAGATAAATCTCAAGTGTGAACATTAACAATATGTTCCGTCTTGTGCTTTGATTACTAATTTGATTCTGAAAACGAATTTTAACAAATCACCAGGAGAAATTCTTACTGGTAGATTGTACGAAAGGCTTGGCATGGTGACCTATTCCTTTCCATACTTAGCATTTCAAGCTAAGTTCGTGCTCGGGCAACGTAAATTACATCTTTATGCATGAAATGAAGAAAATGGTTTAAAACAAGAAAACATGCCAAATATCGTTTGACACCTGGTATCCAGTTTTCCTTTTTGGATAAATATATCATTAGTGATGAAGTTAATGAAGTCATTCATAATCGTGTAGTTCATTAATCTGGACCCCCTGATTTCAAATAAAATTATCCCATGTATTTTTCCCAGATGTGGATTACAATATCTGGTGCCAGCCTCATTCCCACTAAAACAGCAAGCGCCAGCCTCATTCCCAATAAAATAGCAGTCGTCAGCCTACGCGCTAAAACAGAACGAGGTATCAATTCGAAAAGTTATAATCCCAGGAAATGTTGGATTTCTTGAAGAAAAGAACAATGCGACTTCTGCTGAAAGTGGTAGCCTGAGCATTTTTCCATTAATTGTACCTTGTGTGGTCAAAACGAAGCCTTTACAAATGAGAAAATGAATGATTTTATACGAAATGTGGATGAAAACGATTCGTTGAATCAAGGAACAATCTTTGCAGAGCTTCATGAACAAATAACAGAGAATGAAATTTCAAAAGCGATAAGAAATCTCAAAACTTCGAAACAACATGGCAGTCTTTTGAATGAATATTTCAGAAACGGAGTGGAGACACGTAGATCCTAGATAGGCAAAATATTTAATGCAGGATTTGATAGTGATCATTATTATATGCACTGGAGGAGTTGGTGTGTGTGCGTGTGTGTGTGTGTGTGTGTGTGTGTGTGTGTAACTGAACCTATATTAAAGTCTGGCTGTGCTTTTAATACGTGAAATTATATGGGTATTACATTACTAAGTTGCTTTTCAAAATTATTTACCTGTGAAAGACTTATGAATGAAACGAAAGACAATGACAAACTATCGGAAGCATCAGTTGGTTTCAAGAAAGGACTGGGAACTATCGACGCTATTTTTGTTTTATATTGTTTGATTAATAAGTATTTAAGTCAAGGTAATGGGTTTTACGCAGCTTTTATTGATTTTAGAAAGGTGCTTGATAGTGTTTACTGAAATGGTTTGTACTTGGAGGTTTTTAGACAGGGTGTAAATGTTAAATGTTCTTAGGTCCATGAACAGGATAGTGAAAGTATGTGTTTCTCATTTGGGGATTGTAGTGCTTTTTTGGGTGTGAAATCTGTGTGACATAAGGTGATTCTATATGTGCTCTTTCTTGAAGATCTGGAATCATCATTAAACTCAAGGGTGATAACTGTGTAGAGTTAGACGAGTTTTCTTTATTTTTGTTATTGTTTGCTGATGATTTTATTTTCAGAAAATATCATAGTTTATAAAAACTCACGGATAATTTGCACGAACACCGTAATAAAAGAAACCAGAATACTAAACTTGGATAAAACGAAAACTATTTAGGAAATGTAGTCCATTAAAACAGTACGAAGTATTGAATATAGGTGGAAATAATATTGATGTGGTTAACACTTTTAATTACCGTAGCCTTGTTTTCTAGAGCAATGGAAAATATTATCTGAAGCTAAGAAAACATTGCTTGATAAGGCGTCGAAGGCATCGAATACCCTTATTTGTAATACGAGAAAATGTTACTTAAATTATAATGAGTGTTGAAACATGTTGATTACGAGCAGTCTGATAACGATGAACGTGTACGACGAAATTTAAAAATATTTGTGAAATGTGAATATAATTGTTTTTGACGCTGGTATACGGAGGTTTAGTTGGGTTAGATAACTTTTGAAGTAAAATTTAAAATAACGTTTATATTTATGTAAATATTTTACTGAATACAGCATTAAAGCTAGTTTTTTATTAAAAGTTTAATCAAATAGCTGTTTTAATTGGGTTACACTACTAAAAGATACTTGAAACATATTCAGGTTTGGTGAAATTTCGGACATTTCCGATTCTGTAAATTGCTTTACGTTTATTCAAGTTTTTGAACAAAGGGTTAAGATTTTATTTCGTGGAGGAGTGGAACAATAAATTAAAATATTCTGATAAACTGTCTCTATATAAGCATATCAAAATGGACTTCGGCCTCTTATATTATTTAAAATTCTCGTGTGTTCTTAAACATAGATCAACTTTGAAAACTCTGAGTGTCTTCTTTGACACAACTCTGTCTTCTTTGACAAAACTCCGTCTGTCTTCTTTGACAAAGCTTCAAGTGTCTTCTTTAACAAAACTCCAATTGTCTTCTTCGCATAAACTCTGAGTGTCTTTTTTGACAAAACTCCAATTTTCTTCTTTGACAAAACTCTGAGTGTATTTTTGACAAAATTTCGATTGTCTTCTTTGATAAAACTCCGAGTGTCTTCTTATAACCTGAGAATTAAAACTAGGAGATATGGAAACAATAGAATCGATAGAACTGAAACCTATGGTATAGTATGTCAAAACAAACTGTCTTTGGCAACGAAAATTACTTCAAATTCTTGCGTAATCATAAACACAGATCAGCATTGTCAGAACTCTGAGTCTTCTCATGATTTAAAAAGTAAAACTGGGAGATATGACAACAATTGAATTTTTTTTAGAAATAAAAGATATTTTATTATGTATGACAAAATTAATTTGAACATGATTGTCGTTTTCTTTTATTGTTTTTGTGTTCAGTATGTACTAACTTACGTGTAGGTTTAATTAAAAGGTATTTATGGAACAAATAAATCATCCATGCACAAGTGCATTCAGTTGTTAACTTCGAGTAATAAGAAAACTGTGTACATTAGCTAAATATTTGTACGAATAATATAAATATTACTTAAAATAGGTTATTTTCTTTAAAGGGATTTATTATAAACATGGTTTATATTTGTCTATCCTCTCCATTCCAGCAGTTATTTCTGTTGTTGATGTTGTTGTTGTTGTTATGGGTTTAACGCCGTTTCTCAGCGTCAGATAGGCAATACATGGCGACCACTATAAATGGTGGAAAACTCCGATAAGAATTATCGACCCACTAGAATACCTACATCGGCCGAGCCCAAGACTCGAACCCACGAAGACAGAGGTGAGATGGCAGTGATCGGTAAAGGTGAGCGCTTTTGACTACTCAAACACCCGAGTTCCCCTTGTCGTTGTTGAATACCTTTTCAGAGTTTGTGTTTAAACTTGTAGTTCCCCTTGTCGTTGTTGAATACCTTTTCAGAGTTTGCGCTTAAACTTGTACGTCTAGCATTTGATATGACCTTAACATTGTAGAATGCGCTCTACGAGCATGCACATGTCTAAGAGAATACGCTATATATACCAATCACCGACGGAATATAGTCAATATTTAATATCGGTTATGTCAGCAGGACAATGCATTAAACTCTATCCTAACTACAGAATGCTTGAACGTGACTAGCAATCTATGAGACCACTTGTGGGACCCACAATTATATTACGTGGTACCATGGAAACCTATTAAAATATAAGCGAAAAGTAATTGAACGATAAAACTAAAGCATGCTATGCCATTGTTTGTGTGTCTGTGTGTGTGTGTGTGTGTGTGTGTGTGTGTGTGTGTGTGAGAGAGAGAGAGAGAGAGAGAGATACGCCACACTGTAAAGCTACTTATTATATGACAGGCAAATTTTATATCAAAGTGTTTTCCCGTTTATAATCAATTCCGACAGAAGCAAAGTCTTGATAGACTGTGGATGTATTTAGTAAACTTTAAAACGTGTTTGTTCTCGACACTTTTCTCAACCACTTGGTCTTTCTCTTATAAAAAAAAAAGAATAGAAGTCATCGTGTTTCTATCCCTACTATCAATATAACGTCAACGACATTCAAACAGAGGCACGGGGAAATTACATCTGAAGGTAGGCACGGAAATTACTTCCGAGGGTATACTTATTTTCTCGGAACTGTATTCTGTTAAAATCAAATAGTACATACATCACAAACTGCAAATTTATTGTGTTACTGCGAGAAAACCTAAGCGATTTCTAATTTTTTCACAAGTCTGCATAATGAATATATAATACAATAACGAATTTGCTGGAATGTAATCTATCTGATCCAAGAAGGAGACTGAATTGAAAATGTATTAGGAGTTGAGTTAGAAACTTTATCCATGCATGGACTCAAATCTTTTCATTTGTTACATGCCGCTTTTTCCTGTATTTTTTTTTAAACTGTTTTTTTTTTAAAAATTATTTTTAATATCAGTCTAACATGTGTCGCAGATTTCTTCACCGCAGCACAGAACATTGGCAAATTAGAAACATGCTAAGACAATCTGTGAATTTATGGGATAGCAGTCTTATATCCTGCCCTGTATGCTCAACTGCACCATCGGCTTCGTCCTCTTTCTTAAATATAAAGAATAATCCCATGGGTAGTATGCGAATTGCTCCACTGTTATGTGCTACACTTTTTGTAGTAGAACGCGTAGAGGCGGGTATTCTTGAAGCAGAACGCGTAGAGGAATGTATTCTTGTAGCAGAACGCGTAGAGGCGGATATTCTTGTAGCAGAACGCGTAGAGGTGGATATTCTTGTAGCAGAGCGCTTAGCAGTGGAACTCACTTATAACTGAGCACTTTGCAAAACATCATCGTACTACCGTCGGCTAAATCCACGTTCAGCTTAACCGAAATACGAGAACAAAACCGACGATTATATAAGAATTAGCAATGTAGCACACTTAAAACCGAGCCTGTTGCAGTGATGCACGAGAAACATACGAAACTATTAAACTAGAAGTTAGGCTAAGTCATCCAGCGTCAGAATGTTTTGTACAGCTTTGCAGTAAATAAACATTTAGGTCCAATAATTAACCCAATTTTCTGATTCGAGATAAGAGGAATAAAACAGATGTAATACGATAATTGGGCAGAAACAGTGTCGCCACACAATTATAGAGAAATAAGTTCAGAGTACTTGAAACGCAGGAACTGAAGCAAGCGTTGCCATTGGGAGAGAGAGAGAGAGAGAGAGAGAGAGAGAGAGAGAGAGAGAGGCTCAGTACGCATTAATTACCTGTTAAAGATAGAAACTAAAATTAAAGATACACCTCAAACTATAAGGACATTTACAATGTATAAAGATAAATTTAAGTTGTTCAAATCTTTGTACCCGTTAGCTCACATTCTTCTAGCTGCAAAGTTTTAGGTACACCTTACGACCACATCTCTTTGTCAAGAACCTTCTCCTTTGTTGTTTTTCTGTTTTGTTCTTTATTCGTTTTCTTCTGTTTTGTTAAAGAAAAAAATCATAATTCCTGTCACCTTCTTTGATAAATGTGACTTGATAGATAGAAGAATAGGGGCACGGAAATTATGTGTAAAGGTTTAATCGCTAGCTCAATATAGTATTTTCGTAGTTTAAACTAAATAGTACAGATGTCACCAGTAACAGTTTGGCGCGTTATTGCAGAGTTAAAGCAAAACTTAGCATACTGAACGTATTGCTACTTTTATGCCAAGTATATGCTCTTATAACATGTAACATGTAAAAGAAACCGCTTGATGAGAATTTAATTTATTGGATCTAAATATCTATCGAAGCAGGACATTTTCTGGAGCTGGAAAATTTATCTGTGTTTACTTCGAATCTATTCATTTCTTTCCCTGCCACTTTATCCTCTACTCTATGATCACTATCTACACGCATCGCAGCTTCGCCACCTTAGTTACAAAAGACTGGCATATTGCAGTCTATGGGAAATTAGATTTAAGACTTTTTTTTGGTAAAATCAAGGGAATAGTTTCATAACCTGCTTCATGTGCTCTAGCCAGAAGAACATGCGTTTTCTTTATCTTGGAAATCCCTTTTTATGGTTTGATGGTTTATGTCTATTTGCAAGAAAGAGTATGATGCACATAATCATGGGCTGAGAAGTACATTTGCCAGCGGTATTTTTTTTTTATGGCAGGAGTTTTCAAGGACTAGATTTAGGAAGCAAAAGAATGTATGCCAGGCAGCTCTCGTTTTAATCAAGCGTAAGTATTCCCCAACTGCCTTTGTATTCAGCTATCCAATCCGTCTTCGGAATTTATATATACATTTTCACCTCGCTTAATTTTAAGTGTTGCTTGCTTCTGATCCAGCCTCAGATGAAATGTTATGCTGCATGAGGTTGCTAGATTTGCTGCAGTTCCGAGATTTACGCTGCTGCCATTTCTGCATTGTCTCTGCAATTCTTCTCAGTTCATAGTCTGTAGGTCTGTGTGATTGAGACTGCACCAGGTGGAACAGTCCTGTGGAAGATCTTCCCAAGACTCAGGGTCAGTGTTGAAATGTTACAAGGATGACTTGAGGGGCAGACTCTGAGCGTTTATCTTCTCTTGTCATATGGCCAGCCTATTTCATCTGCAATTTCATCAGCAGGGAGTTGATACTTGGAAGGCCTGCCTTGGAATCAATGGTCCAGAACATTTCCGCATTGTCTGCTTTGGCAACTCTGACAGTGTACTGCCGATGTAGATGAGCTTGTTCACTACATGGATGTTCTGATAATTCACTGTCATGATAGGCTCTACGTAATACTTTCTTGGCGCAGGTTGATGCATCACCTCTGTCTTCTTGATGCTGACTGGGAGACCAAAATTGTCACAAGCTGAAGAGAAATTGTTTGTTGCATATCAGACCCATATTTGGAATTCAGGAAATAGTAGTCAGCAAATAGGAGATGACAAACAATCATTTCATGTAACTTCGTATTCTTCCGTAGATTAATAAAATTTGCCACCAGTCCTGTATCTAATAACGAATTCTATTTCATAGTCATGGAAGGTATTTGTAAAAATGGCAGGGAACGTCATATTGAAGAGGGTTGGTGCCAATACGCAATTTTGCTTGACTCCATTGCTAATTGGGAATGGTTCACACGACTCATTCTCTTCCACGACGCGAGCGGGCATGCCATCACGAATTGCCGAACCATTGCGATGAAGTTTTCTTGGCAGCCAAATTTTGCCATGATCTTCCAGAGGCTCTCAGGACTGACTGTCAAAGACTTTAGCCGCTTATGCATACGGAAGGAGTTCCTTAAAATATGCATACACTGTCTGTACAATCGATTGGTGCAGTGCCAAGAACACTGAACGATGCTTATATTTAAACGTCGACAGCAAAGGCATTTATAATTAGATTAATTAATTACTTTTGCATTAAGAAACAAAGTTTTATAAGCTTTAGGGCTCTAGTGCATTACATGGAAGATATCACAGCACTACTGCGATGGATAGCAAAACTTTAGGAAGCCTGGTGGAGTGATGGTGAATGAAACTTAGATGTCCGAAAACCGAAGAAAGTGTCTGCTATTTATTAGCAGAATGTCGTTGAAAAGAATGTATAAACATTTCTCAATCCATTAGAAGGGAAAAAAAAATGAAAATAGATGGTTTTGGTAAAATTAATAAAATATCTATTTTTTCGCACTGACTCCATGTCATACATTTAATGCATTTGGAACATTGCTCGGCCATTTCTGTTAAGTCGGGAAATAACCTCGGAAGCGGTTGTAAGAATACTCATGAATTTGATTGGTTTGGTGAATCGTCTCTAGCAGAGTGAACCATATATTTTACGACAGAAAAGTTCGACAATGATCAGATTTTTACGTTGTATCCTTCTGCCACACTATTGTGCCACTTGAACAAAGTAGTTCCAAATAGAGTTTCTCAATGGCGGCGAATTTCAGCCAATGATTCTTTCTCGACTTGATGGAAAAGGCCGAGGATGTTCGGACTGACATGTAAGGATCAACATGACTGGTCATGTGACCATGTTTGTAGTGCATACGAGTTAATCATCCTACAGTCGACTAACAATACCAAAAGCAACTCAAACTTAAACTCAGCATCCCCAAAGGAAACATGATGTTTAGAGAACATATTTAGCATTGAAAGTTAGTATTTCAATAAATGAACCAACGCAAAGCAACTCATGAAATTTTTATGATTTTAACTTTATTCTATTTCTGGTTGCAGTATGTCAAAATTTCCGCAGTGTGGAATTTTTGGCTTGCGTTTCTTGCTCCGATAGTTTTGAGAAATCGTGGAAAAATTTGTTAATAAGATTAAAACGTCGGCTTTATTGTATCACTTCGTGAATTTGATGGATGTGACTCTTACTATGTGCATTACAACAGGCCCTGTTGCAGATCACATGTAGCATGTGAGGACAACCATTAATAAGCCTACGTAGTCCGGACATTTCATTCTTTAATAATATGAAAGTCTGACACTGAAGAAAATGTATCGGGTTCGGTCCCCGATGGCGGAAGTACTTTTACCTTTCCTGTTCCACCTGTAATTAATTACGCAATGGTGACGTAGCAAAGAATTTTAACAATGTCGAAATTGTGTCATGTTATTTGTTGTTATACACGTTGTTGATCCTTGGAGTGATAACATTGGATTAACTTTGTTACACAATACATAAGAACTTTATTACACAATACGTAAGGGCCAGTTGATTGTTTGCAATTTTACACATTCATGGTAAAATAAGTCATAAAAGTATGTCATAGCACATAATGCAGAACTAGCGGAGATAATATTATATAAGCAGTTCTCTCTCTCTCTCTCTCTCTCTCTCTCTCTCTCTCTCTCTCTCTCTCTCTCTCTCTCGTAGAATTGCTAATAACCCATTCAGCCGAAGAAAACATCAACCAAAGAATGTGGCCTATTCGTGGTTTTATTTTTGGAGATGATAAATTCGAGGCAGTGACCAGCGTACACGTAACGTGCAGACCAAATGACGTACACCTGAAATTTAATGTGAACTGGCTCTTTTTGCTGGGTAAAGTAGGTAGGTCAGGTAAATTAATTATAGTCTTTGTGCTCTTTCTCAGTTGGTTTCGGGAACATGTTGTAATATTGTTATTACGATAGATCAGGCTCGTACCTAGTGTAGGGACGAGGGTGAGTAGTATGGTGCGATTTGACGAAGAAACAACCTCCCTTTGACACATGAAATAACAGCTATAATTGTCATTTATGACCACATGATCGTCAAGGAAAATATATGTTCGGTTTTCTTATGCTTTTCGCAATCCACGTTGTTCAGACGCATCCAATAAATGCTGGGAAGATGGCTTTGTTTCCTTCTCCTCACCTCCTTCTTTGGCGCTAACATCTCGAGTGGATGCTTAGGTGGCTTATTAGACCCCCCACCTTCGTTTGCACCTATCCCACCCCCACACCAATGCTTTTCAAAATTCTGGATATGGGACAAAAGGTACTACCATGTGCTACCATGTACAACGTAATGGTACTAAATGGGTTATACGCGCGAGACACACCAGTTTTTTTCTTTGACAAAAACAACGCTGTTAGTAATTTTAACACAGCTATACGAGAAAGTTACAAATTTCACAGTTTTGCACTACATTTGATACTTTTACCAACCCAGAATAAAAATGCCACATCTTTTCCATGGCAGGAACGTAGTATCATAGTTTGACAAAAATAACGCACGCAGATAGCATGCTTGCTAAGTCTGTATTTGAAAACTAAAAATGTAAAGAACAGCCAACCAGCCAGTCAGATAAATTGGTCAAATGGTTAGGTTTGACGTAGGACCATTGTGACATTTACGAGGAGAAATAATTGGCATACCGCAAGAGCACGGACAATCATACCCACTTATTGAAATAGCAAATTCATCACGAATCAAAGGTTTTACTGTAAAAAAAATTCTAACAGGTAATGAAACAGGAATCTGGCAAATACGCTGAAAATGTATACTATGACGTTACAAAAGCAAGATCGAAATCCAACAACATCCACTAGAAATATCAATCAATACTGTTAGAATCGTTTCAATAAATTAAAGTGTACCCGATTGTTCAAAGAAAGTGCAATCTTGTTTAGGCCTTCTTCTATTCGTTTTTGCCAGTGTCGTTCAGAAATGATGTTCCCGCTGCTCGTTATCAGCCTGATTCGTTCTAAATGACCTCAACTACTAAACATTATTTTATTTATCAATGACTATAACTAGTGAACACTATAGTTTTACCAGTTTGATTAGGCATGTTTACTAGTTTTTTTTCTTCTTTCTTGCTTTTGTTTAAGTGAATATGCAGGTATTGTATTCGTTCCTTATTAGTTTTTATGAACTAATTATATCACACCTTTCTTTTACCGTGTTCTGCGTTTTGAAAGTAAAAGTCACCTTTTATCACACACAGGCAATAATTAAACAGTTTAGTCAATTACATCTCTTGTGCCTGTGTTTACCGTCCCTCAAAGAAAAAGAATCGATCCATCAACACCAAAACAGCAAGGCGTCGCGGTAGCTCAGTTGATAGAGCATCTGGCTTGCAATCCAAGGATCGCGGATTCGATACACGCCCAGATGATGCTCTGTGTATCTTTGGGAGTGGCATCCAGCTTCATTTTCTCAGCATGATACTGACATTTTCATTACCGTTTTAAAGGGGCGGGTCTATATTCATATTACGTAACATTCCACCAGTATCGTACTGTAGACTCCATCTGTGCGCATTGGATGTTGATTGGTTATTTATTTGCACACGTTTTTAAAGTTACAGTGCATCGCCGAGAAATAATTTGATGAATTGGGTATCATACAGTTTTAGCGTTGTTATACTTTGTATTTCCAGGATAATGTCGATTTTGTTTTCTTTCCTTTCTTTCTTTCTCTTTTTAGATCGAGTCAGTAATCAATGGGATGAGTTTTTGTTTCCTCGTTCATTCATATCATAGTTCTACATTTTGAATTATTTAACAACTCTCATCAGATTTGTTTAAAAACAGTTATGTGACCAAAAATATGTAATATTTTTCATAACTTCACTTCCGTTCAAGTTTAGTTTTTTTGGCTTACTGAATTTTTTAAAATTTTTGGTGACGATATCACGTAAGTAGAGATACCTGAACGAATATATAGATAAACATGCAAATTAATCAATTATAAAATAAAAAAATTAAATAACTGCATTCATTATTCGATAAATAAACTTAAAATAACAACAGTTAGATGAATGTCAGATTATCAAATGAACTGAAGATTTATGAGATATAAGTATCTTGCACATCACAAATTCTAGTTCAATCCACATTAGTTTTCCGATATCGCGAGAATTACTTGATTGTACAAAATAATTAATATATAAATGCCGTCACTTTTATCATGAATTACTTTCAGTATATTCTGACCTTTGCAATATAAACAATGCCGTTTAAAGAAGTGTTTCTTATTAAAAAAAAACTAAAAAAAAAAACTGAACTGCGTTCGATGAAAACACTTGCAACACCATCGTGTATATCATCCTTTCTGTATCGTTTTCTTGACTTCATTTACTGAATTAGTAACCGTATGGATAAATATGTACTTATCAGAAACAGCATAAAAATGCCGTTTCTTATTGATAATTACTTGTCTGAAAAGCATGAATAAAAAAGCCGACAATTTCAAAGAATGTTTCGAAAATATTTTATTCAGATAAGTGGATTATTCTTAGATGTCATTGAAATTAGGGCTGAAATCATAATGCATATAAAATTGTTTTTGCAATACATATTGTAACGTGGAAACCCCATGAACTTCAATTTTCGTTTCGTTATTTACTATTTCGTTTCGTTAAAGTTTATGTTGTGATTTTAAATGTTTGGCGGGCTTTGTAGTGCCATCTAACGTCTTAGTTTTGGGTCACGTGATTCCGCCTGGATATATATACGGGCCAACTGTGGCTGCTATGGTGGTGTGTTAGGAAGCGGTATAGTATGAAGACGTCCCCTGCAGTGTAACCACCACGCCAGAGCAAGCACACTTGGTCGTATTACGTTGGACAGGAGAGAGCCAGGCCAGGGAATCGGAAAAGATTAGGGACAAGGTCTTTCGTCGACCAACAGCCCGGCGCTACAAGGCTCGTCCAAGCAACGCAGAGGTCTTGCGGTAATACAGATTTTTGACTGAGGATAACTCTTCTTTCGTCATTTCGCACTGTCGTCTCTCTGTCGATCTCGATTGGATAACGATGCGACTCTGCGACACAGTCGGCGTCCCGGCGACAGCCCTGCGACCAGTTCGGCGACCAGAGGAAGACAAGTCAGCGACCAGAAGAAGACCCAGTCGGCGACTGCGACCAAGACTGCGACCAGTCGGCGACCCTGCGACAAGTCGGCGAACAGAGGAAGACCAGTCGGCGACAAGTCTGTGACCAGTCGGCGACCCTGCGTCCAAGTCGGCGACTGCGAGCCAGTCGGCGACCAAGACTGCGGCCAGTCGGCGACCCTGCGACCAAGTCGGCGACCAGAGGAAGACTAGTCGGCGACTCTGCGACCAAGTCGGCGACCAGAAGAAGACCCAGTCGGCGACTGCGACCAGTCGGCGACCCTGCGACAGGTCGGAGACCCAGTCGGCGACTCTGCAACCAAGTCAATAACCAGAGGAAGACCAGTCGGCGAGTCTGCGACGCAGTCGGCAACCGAGACTGCGACAAGTCGGCGACCCTGCGACAAGTCTGCGACCCAGTCGGCGACTGCGACCAAGTCGGCGACACACAAGAAGCCAGGAATAAGACGGTATCCCGCTGAGGTAGAAATCTGTCACACTCTGGAGTGCCAGTCTTTAGACAGATTCAGCGGGGTATCACTCCATATACAAGACCTATCCTAAAGAACCCGAGATAGCGAGACTCGGGGCAGTGTAGCCGAGGGAGTGTTCCGCTACAATATAAACATATTTTTTGTACAACGTATATTGCATGGACATCGATATCTTACCTCTATCAGCGTGCGTTCGAGCATCGGGTTCTGACAACATGGTTATGTGAGAAAACTTGCCAGTAGTTTCTCGTGGGTCGGTGGTTTTTCCCGGGGCTTTCTCGAGTTCTTCCTCAAACAGGATATACTTTCCGCCATATACATCCTATCATGTGCTGAAAATGGCGTTTAGCGCACAACAACAACAAGCAAATAAGCAGATTTTGTTCTGCATATAAGTATATTTTGTTATACTTTGTGATGATACATCAATGAGGTAAATATTAAAAGTTATGTGTCCAACTGGGTGATTTTCAGATGACCTGAGCATTGAAATCTCGTTTTCTGACAGATAATTTGTCAAATATCATAACCAACCTGTTACAAGCGTCTTATAAATAAATTCCTGTTTCACTTAAATTAAAAGGACAGGGTTATTGCTTCACTTTTCTGCAAGATGACTTTTCAGAAACACGGATAATGAAATTTAATGAACATAACTGTCACGATTAAAGTGTCACCATTTTGTTTATGTATATACTGATGTAGATCTTTAATATACCGTTTGAGAATACAAATTCAAAGCTTTCTGCGAAAATGACGTGTGTTTATTATATACTAAAGGTACACTGCAGTGTTTGCGGTGTCGTCTTTTTCATTCAATCTTTCTCGGGTTGGCACATATATAACTAGTACCTTAAATGGTGAATGTATGTAGTGACAGATGGTGCCTTAAAGGAGGGTGGGGGAGGGGGATAAAATTACAAGTGTCGTAAATAAAACAATCAACCAACTCAAAAGAGCAAAGCTGTCAAGGATATAAGCTCTCACATATGAAGCCACCCTCCAGCAAAATAATCCTTACTAACCGTCTACATTTATATAATTTCAAACCAGTGATACGAAACTACTTGAAGCAACCATATTCGACGGGGAAATGGTGTCGTACACCAGCTAGCGACAGCATCGTAGGATACATATATGCCCAATCAAAGGGGGGGGGGGCATATGGTCTGGGCCTCAACCACTTGGGGGCCTCGGTTTTTACCAGTTATTTTTTTTAGATCTCTTAAATATTCTCATTATCTAGGGGCCTCAAACTCTCGAGGTCGCCTGGGACTCGCATCCTCTGAAGGGCCTAGATATGTATGTATGTATGTATGTATGTATGTATGTATGTATGTATGTATGAATAGGTTTCAGCACATCAGCACAGTTTTGTCTATACAGTGTCGAGAAAAACAAGTTGTCTAAATAGTTAAGGCATAACCATTGCCAAATTCAATTTTATGCACCTTGAGACACGTGACAAAAGGCACAGATGTTGCGAAAAGTCCTGAAAAGTCATATGAATAAAAATTAAAACAGATGAAATTCTTAAAATATAAAGTAAAACTGCACACTGTTAAAAAGTCTAAGACCTCCTTACGTGAAATTCACCACACGGGCAACCAGATTGTCTCTGTTGGTAGCCTCTTTGGCCAAGCAGAAATTTGTATCGTCAGGGCCGACGCGGGGGGTGGGGTGGGGGGTGGGGGGGTGTAAACGGGAATATACCCCAGGGCCCATGATCGCTCTCTACGGCCCTATGTATCGTGCATATTCTTCATTCCCGAGCCTGCAATTTGCATCCTAGATTTTTTTTTTTTACCGGGACCGGGTTTAATCTCGGCTACATAAGTGTCATCAAGACCTTGTTTGATCTCGACATTTGTTCGCTTATATCATCTCCTTCATTTAGTCCAACATGGTTAGGCAAAATTATTTTGGATAATTTAGATCCTTGTACATCAAAAAGGTGTCTATAAGTGTGTGTGTTGATTTGGATTTTTAATGTAACTTCAAAAATTTTTCCGACATATCGCTACGATATCTGCAGTGCGGCACTTTATAATGTCTGGCACCGGGGCATCATGCTGCAGACATGTAGCATCATGTTCCATCCAGTCACACTATCCTGACACAAGGCCGACCAGTCCTAACACTAACCTCTTAATGCTGAGGGCCAAGCGAGGCAGCTGCTAGTACTATTTGTAAAAGTCTTTGGTACGACTCGGCCGGGTTTTGAACCCGAGACTTCCCGCATCCGAGGCGGAGTGGTCACATAAATTGTAGATATTGAGAATTATACACAGGAAGATGGATAAGGTCCGAGTGAACCGAATGATTTTACGTACATGAAAAGGAGTTCTTATCTGTATGCTAAAATTATAACAATTTGTATTTTACAAGATGTGCTGTAGTTGTACTCTCCTATAGCAACTAACATTTTTAGGTGTACATCTTTCCTTACAGCGGTAACATTATATATTTTAACCTTTGATTTATTCTTTCATTCAAAGTTTTCATTGCTTTGAATATACATTTTGTATTGGGAGAAGGGCGTGTGGTTCTCGTTTGTTCGTTTGGTGCTTTTGTATCGTATTGTTTCAGCAAAGGAAACGACATTGCTACGCTGTCTCACAGTAAAACGCTGACCACATGTAAAATTTTGTCCATATAAAACAGATTTTTCACCATAGCTGTGGAGTTACGAACACTAACTCGACGCCAAATTTTGATTTTTTTCAGAATCTAAATTGACATAATTAAATTTACAATCTATCTAATTCTTGCAGCTTCAGCCTAATTACCTTCTATTTTAATGTGTTGCCCGATGGAGGTATGAATTATACACCTGCAAAAATTAAGTTAAATTTTCTTTTATCAGTGACTCGATTTAAATGCGATTGCTGTCGATTACCTTGCTGATTTCCTTTGAATGTTATTTTTTGTTCCTAAATTGCAGACTGTGTGATTACCCTGCAGGTAAATTTTCTGTAACTTGGATAACGCACTGATAAAATACTTGAAACATAGTTGTGGATAAGAACCAATGATATCCAAAACTTTTGGGCAAATAATAATCAAAATTCAAATATGTGTGTGTGTGTGTGTGTGTGTGATTCAGATTTTTAACGTAGCTTTAACAATTTTTCAGTCATATCGCTACGATGTCTACAGTATGACAGTTTATAGTGATGTCTAGTACTGGGGCATCATGCCGCAGACATGTAGCATGATGTCCCACCCAGTCACATTATTCTGACACCAGGCCGACCAGTCCTAACACTAACCTCCTAATGCTGAGCATCAAGCGAGGCAGCTGTTAGTACAATTTATTAAAGTCTTTGGTATGACTCGGCCGGGGATCGAACCCACGACCTCCCGCATCCGAGGCGGACGCTCTAACCACTAGGCCACCGGAACGGTTTAAATTCAAATATAAAACATTAATAACTAGATAAAAGGGTGGGAACTCGGGGTTGGTCAGTGTCACCAGGATGTGTGAATACTTATAATTAGCTTTGTCTAAGAAATACAAATCAAATCTCAATTCACTTGAGAATGATTCGAGTTAAAACTACAAACCCAATCCTTAATTACGGCTCACTTTTTATTTATGACCTTAGTACATGACATAACTTTTGTAGAGGAGAATAACTGTAAATATTTCAATTTCCAAAGCGATTTTTCTAAAAGATTATCTGAAATTTTAAATTTATACCTCCAGGAAGTATAACAAAAGATATACATTAAATCAAATTAACTTCCGAAGGCTTCCGATTACAATTATGGGACTCAATCATCGTAATAAATCTATTATCAGTATACCCAAGGCGGACATTGCATCACCAGAGATTGATAAGATTTATTATTGATCTTTATTTTGGTAATTTCTCCTGGAGGACAGTGCATAACGTCTTTAATCTTTGACACTGATCCAGCCCTAGAGAGAGCGTCAAGGGAGTGATAGTTCAACTGATGGTCATACAGATCAAAATCAACATTGAACTCGTATCTTTATTGCATTATTGAGTAAGAATTCTTTCGAGACATGGGCGCCCGCAGAATTTTTTTTTGGTGGGGGGGTCAGTCACGGCCGGGAGAGTTAGTATAGTAAGCAGTCTGAAACGAAAACTAATATTTACTTCGCGTTTTGAACAGAATCTTGTGACGAATTTTCAGCTTCATTTGCATGATTAACTTGTCGGTATATATATCTATATATATATATATTTGCAGTATGATGGGGGGGGGGGGTCAGGTGACCCCCTTGACCCATGTTTTGAGACTTGATTTGTCTGAAAGCATGTTAATTTACCAATGCATCTTGCCTTCTAGATGTATTGTAACGATCAGATCAAATAATTTCCGAATGCAATTTCCTTTATATCTCTGTATTTGTGTAATAATTCTATTTAAGAGCTACGCATTTAATGAAAACAAATACTACAGTATCTTGTTACATCTATGTATGTATGTATGTATGTATGTATGTATGTATGTATGCAAGCATGCATATATATATATATATATATATATATATATATATATATATATATATATATATATATATATATATATATATATATATATATATGGATTACTTCTGCGAGACACATGAGAGCAGTTGCATCTACAGGTATACGCCAGTCTGATAACACATACGGATCCGCACCATTGTAAAACAGCGATGTTAGCAAAACTTGCATTTACCCAGAAATACGGCACTCAGCTGTCATACATTCGAAAGTTGCACTGTGCAGCTTTCGGATGTGTGTATATACAGCTTTCAGACTAAGTTATGAATGAGTGCACGAATACTCGAAATGCAACTGTATTGTTCGTGACTGATTGTAGAGTTTCCAATGGATACAAACTAAGTTTAATCGATGTATTTTAACCGCTGGTTATCATGGGTCTATTTCGGCGGTAAGAACAAGCACGCCTGTTCTGACTGATATTTCAAAAAACCTAAAATGTGTTCGTGTTTCAAGAGCTAAAACAGTTTTGTGAAAACAGTCAGGACGACAATTTTGACGACAATATTTCTGTTCGAAACTCTGGGTTTGACTTCTAAACAATAAAATACATGATATTGTTTGCTAATTTTATAGATATATTTAATGACAAAATATTTAATCTTCAGCGTCTTGGTTTTTTTGTTTTTTTGTTTTTTTTTCTTCTCGTCTTTAGGGACATCCGGTTGTAGGACAGAAAGTTACTGGACAAAATGTCACAGACAAAAAGTCACAGGGCAAAAAGTCACAATTTCAATTTTCTTTGTTATGGGTTACGTGTAGGACAGAAAGTCACAGGACAAAGTCACACATTACATTTTGCAATGTTGCAGGTTTTTATATGAGCGACACAAGTTAATTGCATCTTCTTCTTTGAGATATTAATATAATAAACAAAGTATCAGCCGTAATATTTTTTCTCAATGTTTTAAAGATATTTGATAGCAGTTTGTAACAGAATAAGAGTATACAGAGTACAAACAAAATAATCACATTGTTGTAACTGTCACTGATAATTCAAAAGTTCATTAATGATTTATTATATAAATTAATTATATTTGAAGCCATAGAAATTAGAGCCATTTAGCACAAAAAGGTTTCATTATAACAAAACTGATAATTAGAGATTGAGTTTTCATGCATATCCTTATCAAAGCTACCTTTTTTCCACTCTAAGAGTAAGCCTTACACAAACCTCAACGATCTTAATGCTGTATGATTGTTTTTCAATTTGCCCATAAGATTTTAGTTGCTAATCAATTGCCCCTTTCCTGTGCAGCCATCAATTCATTGTGATCATTAATAGTAATAATTAAGAATAATAGAATATAATGAATTTAATACATTTTTTAAATAAAATTTTTGAAAAATTGAGGTGTTACTTTATGTCCTGTGACTTTTTGTTCTTTATAATGTGGGCACCTCTCAAGCTCACAACTTTGTTAGCTGGAAACCTTTGAGGTGTTCCCCCCCCCCATTTGAGTCAAAATTTATCATGGATTGTATACGTTCATGTGTCCCCCTAAGGTGTTTGGTGTTTGTTTTTTTTTTCGAGTTTTTGTCTGTAACTTTCTGTCCGTTGACCGGGACATCCACCTATCAACCAAGTTACCATGTGTTCATGATCGAGACTATGGCTGGTTACAATTTGGTCGGGATAGTGGCTCAACTAAGTCGACAAAACGGCCAGTCGATGATCAAAGCGAAAATGTTTTTGGCTATTGTACCGCTATAATGTAACTCTTCTGTATATAGGTATATCCTTTTTATATTAACATGATACTACGTACTTAAAATCGTTTATACAAACCCCAGCCACCCTCAGTGGTTTCAGCATACTTGTGTATCGCTCTTCGACCACCATTATTGCATTATTATTTCAGAATTGTCTAACTATTTATGCAATATAAGGAGATAACTGAACACATTTTTGTCTTATTTTTATTTGTGTAAGAGTTCTATATTATTACATGTACGTATGGATTTGCGAGATTTTATTCTGGAGAGGCACAATCAATTTTTTGTTATATAAAAAACCTTGCAAAATAAAACAAAATGTGATGCCAGGTAAGATAAACGTAATTTAGACTACTCAGTATTTGGCAACAAA
>JAECUM010032382.1:0-21548 GCA_016617855.1 Megalonaias nervosa
TATTTGTGTGTTTTATGCTTGCTCGTTCGTTGGTGTGGATAGTATATTTGTGTGTTTTATGCTTGCTCGTTCGTTGGTGAGGATGGTATATTGTGTGTGTTTATGCTTGCTCGTTCGTTGGTGTGGATAGTATATCATATGTGTTTTATGCTTGCTCGTTCGTTGGTGTGGATAGTATATGGGTGTGTGTTTTTCTTCTCTTCCTTTGTTGGTGTGATAGTATAATGTGTGTGTTTTATGCTTGCTCGTTCGTTGGTGTGGATGGTATATTTGTGTGTTTTATGCTTGCTCGTTCATTGGTGTGGATAGTATATAATATGTTTTTTTTCTCTTCCTTCGTTGGTGTGATAGTATAATGTGTGTTTTATGCTTGCTCGTTCGTTGGTGTGGATAGTATATAATATGTGTTTTATGCTTGCTCGTTCGTTGGTGTGGATAGTATATGGGTGTGTGTTTTTCTTCTCTTCCTTCGTTGGTGTGAGAGTATAATGTGTGTGTTTTATGCTTGCTCGTTCGTTGGTGTGGATAGTATATTTGTGTGTTTTATGCTTGCTCGTTCGTTGGTGTGGATAGTATATGGGTGTGTTTTATGCTTGCTCGTTCGTTGGTGTGGATAGTATATGGGTGTGTGTTTTTCTTCTCTTCCTTCGTTGGTGTGACAGTATATTTGTGTGTTTTATGCTTGCTCGTTCGTTGGTGAGGATAGTAGATTGTGTGTTTTATGCTTGCTCGTTCGTTGGTGAGGATAGTATATTGTGTGTGTTTATGCTTGCTCGTTCGTTGGTGTGGATAGTATATTTGTGTGTTTTATGCTTGCTCCTTCGATGGTGTGGATAGTATATAATATGTGTTTTATGCTTGCTCGTTCGTTGGTGTGGATAGTATATGGGGGTGTGTTTTTCTTCTCTTCCTTCGTTGGTGTGACAGTATATTTGTGTGTTTTATGCTTGCTCGTTCGTTGGTGAGGATGGTATATTGTGTGTTTTATGCTTGCTCGTTCGTTGGTGAGGATAGTATATTGTGTGTGTTTTATGCTTGCTCGTTCGTTGGTGTGGATAGTATATGGGTGTGTTTTATGCTTGCTCGTTCGTTGGTGAGGATAGTATATTGTGTGTGTGTGTGTGTGTGTGTGTGTGTGTGTGTGTGTGTGTGTGTTTATGCTTACTCGTTCGTTGGTGTGGATAGTATATGGGGGTGTGTTTTTCTTCTCTTCCTTCGTTGGTGTGACAGTATATTTGTGTGTTTTATGCTTGCTCGTTCGTTGGTGAGGATGGTATATTGTGTGTTTTATGCTTGCTCGTTCGTTGGTGAGGATAGTATATTGTGTGTGTTTATGCTTGCTCGTTCGTTGGTGTGGATAGTATATTTGTGTGTTTTATGCTTGCTCATTCGTTGGTGGATAGTATATAATATGTGTGTTTTCTTCTCTTCCTTCGTTGGTGAGGATAGTATATTTGTGTGTTTTATGCTTGCTCGTTCGTTGGTGTGGATAGTATATTTGTGTGTTTTATGCTTGCTCGTTCGTTGGTGAGGATAGTATATTGTGTGTGTTTATGCTTGCTCGTTCGTTGGTGTGGATAGTATATTTGTGTGTTTTATGCTTACTCGTTCGTTGGTGAGGATAGTAAATTGTATGTGAAGTGAGTGTAAGGGATGTTTTCCTTCACGTCCGTGCTTGAAGTATATAAAAGTATAGCGTTCGTCATTCGCGCCATTCTACACAGAATAAAAAAATGAGCAGCAACATGGACTTGTTCAACAGATTAAAAGACATTTATTATTGGATAATGGATGGAGTCTACGTGGTTGAAAGGATTGAAAAGGAATGTAGCTATCAAGTTACGAAAGACTTTGTAACCACTCAAGTCACCAGCATAAAACTAGCCAAGGATCTAGTAGCAGGTATGACAGAGGAGCAAGTGGAGAAGATTAGAGGTTTCATTCAACCTAAATATGTGAGAGTAGGCTCCTTGAAACAGGCTCTTGATCATGTCATACAAGTGAGCTCCTTTCTACAAGATATATTCAATTTCACCGAGTGGTCTTTTGTCAAAAACTTGGGCTTAGACTCTTTAAAAAAAGCTGAAGACCTGATGAGAAAAGTACTGGAGGAAGAGGTGAAGAAAATCAAAGAAAACCTGGAGAAAAGAAGAGAACTGGACAAAAGAGAAAAAGGAGAAGGAAAACAGAAAGAAGAAAGAAGACTTTGAGAAATTAAACAACAATTGGATAAAAGTGCAAAAGAAATTTAGAGCTATGGGTCATCCTGACTGGATGCCAGAGAAAGAAAAGAAGAAAGGAATTATTCAAAAAGTCAGGAACTGGTGGAAGAACTGGAGAAGATAAAAGAAGAAGAAGAACCCAAAGGCCCTTTTCAGGGCCACTTCCAATACCTCGAAAAGATCTTAATTTTCATTTGGTCTCCACCCTAAACGAATATATATAAAACCCTTCCTCTACTAAAAAACACGAACGCTCTTGATTCGTGTTTGTCTATAGCCCTCTCTCAGGTAGCCTGACGTCACAGTACTTCTCTTTTTGCTACATTGTTACCAGTGTGACGTCATGCCACCTGTCGCTTATCGCTATACAAACCCACAGTATACTAGTCGCTCTACAAAATTTCCATTGACGCTATACAGGCCCAGGGTGTGCTAGTCCCTCTACCCAATTTCCATTGACGCTATACAGGCCCAGGGTGAGATTTTATTTCTTGACGCTATACTGGCCCAGGGGGGGTCTGTAATGCTAATTCCCATTGACGCTACGGTAACCCCATATACTACTTCCGAGTCCCCAGTCAGCAAAGCCGGCAGTCTAGATGTATAAAATATAAAATAATAAGGTGAAAGGTATAACAATTTAATAAACTATATCACGGTAGTCAACAATTTCAGGAGAATTTTTCAATGCAGTTGCTTCCAATCCATGCAAGACGTATTCAAATTGCCAGTTATTTCATCACGCAAAATTAAAGGTGAGAGTGTTTCTTCCCGTGTCCCTTCTATGTTACTCATCTGTACCTTCCGCCTTGTATACCTTTGTCGGTACTTCCGATACCCTTGTTTCTGTTCTCCCGGCCGTCCTTGTGGGTACTTTTCCGGTACCCTTGTTTCCATCTCTGGCTCTGCGCCTTTGCACTACTGCCTATTGTCCTGGCCCTCCACGTCTTCTCCTTTCTCTAATCTTCGGGTGGCGTGCTATCCCACCCGGAAAGCTTCCTGTGGATTAGAAGGGATGTACAATTTGGTCTCCTCGCTCAATCACACGAGAATTAACACACTCTCACCGACCTTTCATCGGCATGATGGCAATTAAATCATTAGGTCAACTCATACACTCACATCTAAATATTCCATACAAGCTTGTTCTATAATAAAGGCTAAAACAATAACAATATCACGACTTCTGATACATACACGCAAATCCCTAATTTTCTATATAGTAAACTATCAACATCAACAATATTCCTACGCATTTCCTACCTTACAAATTATAAGACAAATACAAATATAAAATTGCCTAATTATACGTGCACAAGGTCAGCAATACCTAACTCTGCCTAATTCACACTATATATTCAAATACAAACAAGTACAAGTTCTAACACTACTCACTATTAAATTCAATATTTCACCACGATGCAACATCGTAGCAGATTACACCATCGACTTCGATTTTATCCTAACAACTACATACATTAATCATGAATATTACTAATTTGCTATACGTTACATTACATGTTGATAATTCAGCTATACACAGAAGATTAAAGTTCTACTAAATTAAATGCACATAATAATGTATAAATCTTACGACACCTAGTTAGGAAAGTGAGACATATTCGGGCGAAGATATTTGACCTCAGAAGCCTTTGTTCCAAATCTCGTCTGAAGTTCCTAGAACTCCTTTCCCGCTCTTTCTACGAGTACCCAATTTGCTCTCGGAGTGCAGTCTAGTGTTCCCCAACTTCTCTAAGACCTACTAGGGGCCCCTAGTGGCCGAGTGGTCTAAAGCACTCACCGTTACGGATCACTGCCATCTCATCTCTCTCTGCGTGGGTTCGAGTCTCGGACTCGGCCAATGTGGTTATGTGAGAAAGCTTGCCGGTAGCTTCTCGTGGGTCGGTTGTTCTTTCCGGGTTCTCCCGTGTTCTTCCTCCACCATTAATACTGGCCACCATGTATAGCCTATCTTGTGCTGAAAAATGGCGTTAAACCCTATAACAACAACAACAACAACATCAACTCTAAGACCTACTCTTTCCGCGTCCAAACGTGCACTGATTCTTTCCCAACTAATGTAACAGAATAATGTCTGGCTGCGGGAGAAACCCGCCCCAAAATTTGACTATCTTAGTTCTGATTGGATGCCTTGGTCTCTTTGAAAACTGTCTGGGGTAGTGTCACTGATACGTTATAATTTGGGTTTCTGGTCTCTAAGCCTAAGCCGACCGGTCACATCACTGCTGATTGAAAAAAACCCCAGATTTTCTCATCACCGCTGCAAATTTCTCTTTGAAGTAACCTTGAATTTGACCGTAACGCAATGGCTAAGTCACGGACAGGTAATTTGTTTGTTTCCCAATCGGTCTAAAGTCGTAATATTATATAACACGCATTGACATTACCCAAAGTACTTTGAATTACGAATTCTATTAGAAGACATCTGTAAACATGAGGCAGGAATTGTTAACAAATTTTCTCACACAATTTGACAGTTTCAGTGTATACATTTTAGTATATGGGTGTCAGTTTATACTTATAATTATAATTAAACAGAAATATAGTTGTTTGTATATACAGATGAGCACTAAATGCCTAGCGAGTAAGTAATCGTACACTTCGAGACCTTTATCATCGACATTTGTTGCGTCCATTATTGGGGAAGATTGTGTGTGTGTGCGTGTGTGTGTGTGTGCGCGTGTGGATTTATTCGATTCAATATAAATTTTTATTTCCGAGTTAAAATTAAAAAAGTAATCCGATAGATTAATATTGGACTTGGAAACTGTTATAGGTATCCAAATGATAAAATATTTCTCCAGTAGCTGACAAACAGTTTATAACCGTTTATCAAATGACAGACAACGGAATAGAAGAAAATTGCGGACAAGGACTACGAGCAGAGAAGAAGGACAGAATTAGCTAGTCATGTAATTATAAATGCAAATTATTTAAAAAAAAGGTAAATAATCTTGATGATGGTTACAGGATCTGGTCTAATTTACTTTTTAAAATAGATTATGAATATTTTTTTTTTTCGTTTTTGTAGCTGTATGGAAACCTGCGATTAAAACTCAGCAACTGAACAACTCTTGCTAGAATAGCAACACCCCTCCCCCACCAAAAAAGAAAAAAGATCCCCCACCCCACCCCCCGAAAAAACAATAAAGATCAGCTAACAATCTGTCGGCTGTTTTTCAGAAACGTATTTGTTACACTGTCAGTAATACCTTGTAATGCTTCAACTGCTTTTTTGGATAACTAGAACAAATAGTTCGCAATATTTATGTACTTTGTTTTGGCAAATGAGAATGTTCAACTTTTCCATTAGAACCAACCATTGTTAGTAGTGTAGGGGGACAATATAGCCTCACGTAGACTTCTATGTTAAATTTGGGGGTTTTCAATATGACCTCAAAATTTACAGCCTCACGTAGACTTCTATGTTACATTGATAGGGTTGCACTATTGCCTCAAAACAGAAAATGGAACAGGGTGGGCGCCACAGTACTGGACACTGGCAACAGTGTTGCAATTGGCTGACCTCAATCGGGCGGAACAGTAAATACGAGTTACTCTAGGGACAATAGTAACATGCATAGAGACAAAGACATAGACAAACAAACAAATACACAAATATGCAAGAGAGAATAGACATCTTTTCAGGCAATGGAATGGCCCTGAAAAGGGCCTTTGGGTTTCTTCTTTGTCTTCTAATTTCTGTCTTCTTGTCTTCTCCTTCACAGCATCTTCTTTTCTGCACTACATTCTTCTTTTTCTTCTCATCTTTCTTCTCCTCGTCTTCTTCCTTTACCTCTATCTCATATCACATTCCCTATCACCAACTACCCATATCACCTACTAAACAATCCACAGAGATGAGAGTGCTAACCTAAAATAAATTTGTATACAAAATAACACACTAATACTAACAAAACCACAATACTTTCTATCAATACATAGCTAGGGAAGGAAAGTTTTTATGTACAAAACACACCATTACCTACAATCACTTCAGCAAAGGAGTTAGTGTTTATAGGCACACTACTCCACAGTCACACAAAACAAACACTCATGAATGTAGGGACATTGGGTTTGTTAAGGGAAAAGACACACACACACACACACACACACACACACACACACACACACACACACACACACACACACACGTCCGCGGATGCACACATAAACACACACACACAAGTACGCGTACGCACACGAACAGAAACACGCGCACACTAATATTTGTTGGCAACTTGATCAGTCTCTCTTTTCTAGAGATCTGGTTATCCCTGAGAAAGCTTTTTTTGTAACTCCAAATATACGGAGTTAATGTTCGCACCTCCCAGGCCTGGCACCACACACGCAACGGCGGCTTCAGTCATTCTCCCAATTGGCATTTGTTCTTGGGAGTGCAGAGGGGGGTTGAATTGTTTCACTATCCCATTCCGCCGTTAGGGGGACAGCGAAGACTTGTTCCCTAGGTCTTCTCCTATGCCAGACCCGGGGATGAGGAGGTCTCTGCGGCTCCCACTCTTGCCGCTGTCTCTCCAACTTTTCGTCCCAGTTTTCCATCTGGGGGACAGAGGCTCTTGGTACTGGTGGTAGTGGTTATGGCTGTGTTTGACGTGGCGGTGGTAGTGTTGGCGTTCTCACCTCAGGCTTGACCTCACACAGAGGTCTAATCATGAGGTGAGACAAGATTTGTCTTTTTTATTTCCTTCTTCTCTTCTTCCTTCTCTTTTCCTCCTCTTCTATCCTGGCATTTTCCTGGATCGCCTCCATGGCCAGTTCGTCAGTAGGTGCCTGGCATACTCCAGGTGCATTTGGAGTTCCAAAAGTTTACTGATTCTACTCATCTTGAATGTTAACGAGTGAACGCTGGGGTAGCCAGACTGATGAACGCTCCACATTATATCCCTGAAACGCGGACGTGAAGGAAAACATCCCCTTACACAAAAACTACCAATGCCCACTCAACCATCAATACCATGGAACGCGCGGACCTGAAAGAAGCACTTACGTTCACCTTTTTCTTACAAACACACTTTATTATCACTCATGCATATAAAAAACACATAGACTATCTTATAAGTCAGGAAGACGAAGTGTTTATAGGCACACTTCTATTTTTTAACCTACCAACACACAAAGACAGACAAATATTTTGGCAGTTTGACTACTATATCTATTCTAGATTGTTTGGGGTAGCCCTGAAAATGGCTGTTTGTTCGGGATTATGGCAATCTCTTATCGTCTAAGATTGCGTCCCCTTCTGGTTGCAGGCTTTCCCAGATGAAAGGATCTGCTTCTTCGGAAGGAGAAGGAGAACTCTTTCGTGCCCACACGCAGTCCACAAAACCTCTGTCTGGCTCCTGCTGTTGATGCTGCTGTTCTCTCTGCTGTTTCTATAGTCTGTACTTCTTAGTCCATTCTTCTTGCTCCTTCTTGATTTCGTATTTAAAAACCTCTTCTATCAGGTCTTGTGGTACTTTTAACTTCCTGACATTTTCAATCTCATCAGGCTTGGGTATCAGGTTTTCCCTGACACGATGTAAACGGTCCTCCAGATACTCGTCAAATTTTTCTTCTTGACTCATCATCAGACATTTATTGTGTTGAATTTGACTGGGATGATCGTTTTGACACCCATAACAATCTTTCTTGGCCAGCCCTGTAATGGTTTCTGCCAGGTCTTTGGCAAAACAGGAAACTAAATGTTGTTCTTGTTCTGGCCATCTGGACACCACCATGTCCTCTTCGTCTTTGTCTTTTTTGGTGAGTGGTTCTGCTTCCACGATATCCTCCTATTCGAATTCAAAGATTCTCTACCATTTAAAGGGGATAAGAGTCTTCCATAGCTTCTAATAGTCTAGAATGACTTCTCTCAAACTGTTGATTTCTATCGTATTATCAAATTCAGCATACAAGACGATGTTCACCGTCTCGGGTAGAGCTATAGCAAACTGAAGTTCCACGCGAAGTTGACCAGATTTTATAGGGTGGAAATGACCCTCGTCGCTGCCTTAGTCTGGAGTGAAATCTAAAGCCCACAAAGCGTAACTTCCTGCAAAATCGTCGTACGAAATGCCGTGGCTACTATTGGTGCCTAGCTGTCCGGTAGCTTCGTACAGTGACAATTACGACCTCAAGTAATTCTTCTGGGTCAAGTTAGGTTCGAAGGGTCTGGTACACAAGGTCTTGCCATCGCGACTGACTTCGATCTTGGACACTCTGTAGTGGTTAAACTCAAAATGATTTTGATCGTGGGCTCCGTTGAGGGCTGCATTGCTAACGATGCCAATGAATAAACATTTGGGTAACTGTCCTTGGAACAGATGATCTTCGATCTTGGATCGGAGTCCAGCGGCAATGGTGAAGGTTTTCACTTCCACGCGTCGTATAAGGTACTTGGCAGTCGTTCTGCTCAAAGTGTGACTGATGTCGTTTCCCGCTTTAGGTAACACTTCCATGCGACGCACGTAGAGTCTGGCTTCTTGGATGATGGTTTTGTACTCGTTGGCATTGGCCATCAAATGGAAAACGGTATTGCTACGATTCAGTCTCAGGCGGATATCCGCTCCTTCAATAAATACTTTTCGTGCAACCACATATCCAAATTCAAACGATCCATCAGTTCTAAGCTACGTTCTTGCAGGATTTTCTTTCGACGGGATCGTCATCTGCTGTTAGGACTGTGTTGTTAAACTTGTCCTCGCCGGCTGTGTCAGATTTCCGTACGATGCAAGCATCCAGATGCGTGTTCTTGGCCTCTTTTCCGTACGTCAAGAGATTTTCCAGGTACGCTCGGTAAGGATAAGTATCCATGCTGCTGCTGACTAGTTTGTTACTCAAATACAAATCCACGTCGCTGACCAAGGAATGCATGAAACTGTTGACGGGGGCTACTCTGGCATTGCCATTTAGAACAGTGTCGTCCGTTTTGATCATTTTGGCGTTCAGGTACAAGTAACTGCTAATCAGATCGAGACAATCTTCGGGCTGTCCTTTGATTTCATATTCGATGGGGGCTGAGGTTGTCAATGAGGAGATGGGATGAAATTCTACCCATTGAGATTCTTGCATCGCCATCATAGTGGGTGGCATGGCAAACATATCCAGTTCCGACTTAGAACATGCGTAAGACTCTCGCTGCATCATTTTTTCTCTCCGTGAGTTAATAATGAAAAAAGGCTAATTCTCGGACGGTTCTTTTTTCTTGGTCTTTCTAGCTCTGGGTGTGTGAAGACCTCTGGAGGGGTGTCTTCGCCGTCCTCTCTTTCTGCCTAGTCTCTGCTGTGTCGTCAGGGAAGCAGGAATGCCTGAATGGGCAGCGTCCAGGGCATTTATGGGAGCTTCTCGTCGACCCAAAATGTCTTTGCCAGTTTGAAACAAGACATTTTTGCCTGCTGTCAAGAAGGCTTCTTTGGGGTTTTGTTTGTCGATGATGGCATTTTGGAGAAATTCTTTGCCTTGCATCAACGCGGCATCCTTCAAGGGGTGCAATCCTCGTGTCACCACTGATTTCAAAACGTGAGCCACTGAACGAAACGCCGATTTCAGCATATCTCCTAAACCATGTCCTCGCTGTCAAGCGACTCCTCGGTACACTGGATACATGACTTACAAGTCGTTAGAGAATCGTTTTCGAAAATGGAGTTTCACCGCAACTTTCCCTTTGGTGTATGGAATATTTTGTCCCAAATCTCCTATTATAGTAATGTTGACACTGTCGAAATACAACTCACTGACGGGCAAATAGTGAAGATGTACAAATTCACGGTGAACGTGATAGGTGTTTCCACCTTCCACGTCAGCGACCGTGGCAGAATCCACTTTGAGAGGAATGACACGGAGTAACGGTACGGATGTGAGTCCCACCACGTCGTACTCCACCACATCGGAGGATACAAAGATAAAAAATTTAGTCCTTGGTTCATTTCTACAGGGGATCAAGAAAACTTCGCAAAATCCAAGTTGCTGGTAATGGCTGGTATTTCGTTTTTATTTCCTGATCATCTTGAGGTCTCCACTCAAAATGTCCAACAATTCAGAACAAAATGTATTGGACAGCATTTTGTCCAATGAAAATGTCATCAGCAGGCGACGATCCACTTTATGGTACTCGATCGTGACACTTCGTTTGCATTGTCCAAGGCTTTGCGAAACAGTGCATCGAATCTGTCAGCAATCGTGTTCATCAGATGTTGACTGCTAAAATAATAGCCTGCAGGAATTGTCAACTGATGGATGTCCCGTTTAGTTTTCGGTTCCTGTGTTTTCATAGAGTCACCTACAGTTTCACATACATTCAAGTATTGTTGCACTTGGTCCTCATAAACTTCCATCGTAAAAGTGTTTTGATTTTGAATGATGTTTTTTAATTTGTGCAGGGTGAATCATTTCGACCAGAGCAACTTCCCAATGGGATTCGTGATCCAATTGGATGGCCTGAAGTAATGTCGCCGTGAAACAGCACAAAGAATTTTGGGGAAACACATCCATGGAACTGTCACTGGGTAACGTTAAGTAATATTGGTTGTTCATAATTCCAGAGTTCTGTTCTCCGAGGGGTCACTGGAAGTGGGAGGAGTGTTTAAAAGAGGATTGTTGTTGTTGCTTTGGTGGTGACTATTGGAAGGGTGACTGACGTTGGGCGCAAGGCTCCCGTTATTACCGTTAGAATATTTCAGGGAAGGATTGGGGAGAAGGTAACCGATGCAACTGCTTAGTAAAATGGTCCACAATTGTTTGTGTCCTTGTTGAAAACTCAAATTAGCAAGGGCAGCACCGATGACACAATAGACCACAAAGGTCTGGCAGAAAAAGACGATTTACGTTTTAGGCACACGTTCTACAACCACACCCACAAGGGTTGCTTTTGTAGGTCTTGCACAGACGAAGTCAGTGAAGAAGTGGTCACTGCTGTGGTGATTGAGGCTGTGTTGAAGGGCATGATGGCCACTGCTTTTTATAGTCGATTACTTGCGAAGCGTCGATCCAAGAGTCCAAACTGGGAGGATATCCTTTCCAACGTACTTTGACTTCTTTGACACGTCGTTTTCCCACTTTACGGTTTCTTTGATCGAGAATGCTTTCCATATCGTACACTTCGTCTTCGTTTTTGGTCACGCGTTGTAACTCGAGCAAGTAAAACGATCCTTTTAACACTTCCCCGTTCATGTCTTCCAATTTATAGACGGAAGGATGACGGCCATGCACTCGTCTAGTGACACGAAACAATTCTGTGGTCCAGTTGGGTAAGTAACCTTTGTCGGAAGTGCATCTGGTTTTGCCAATGCGCACCCAATCTCCCGCCGTCAACACTTCACCTTTCTTTGGGACAGTCACTGTCGGAGACGTTCTAAACAATCACTCAAAGACTGTCAGTTCGTTGTCGGGAGTCACTTCTTGGGGAGTACACCCAATGCTCCGATGGTAAGATTGGTTATATGCTTTGACCAGGTGCGGTAAGACGTCTATGTACTTGAGAATGTGTTGATGCGTAAAATATTTCCACATGCGTTCTTTCAAGGTGCATTGAAAACTTTCCACGATGCTGGCTTTGGTTTCGGATTCTTGGTGGTGAAAAAGTGAATGTCACGTTTCTTTTATTCTTTTTGGAAAGCTTGGTTCAGAAATTCGGTGCCTTTGTCGGTTTGCTGTCGAAGAGGGTGACGACCACTTTGTTTCAACACCAATTTTAGGGCTCGCACTAACTCAGTGCTCGATTTGGAAGTCAATGACACGACCCAGGCAAATTTGGAAAAAACGTCGATGACACAAAACAAATATTTGTTGCCACTATTGTCGGGAGCCAAATGAGAAACATCGGCTAAATTGGCTTGCCATTGATGATCGATGCCCTCCACTTGGGCGCGACGTCTGGAAAATTTTCGTCGAATGGGTTTGTGTAAGGTGTACGTGGCTTGTTCTTGTAACCATCGTTGCGCTTGAGGAAAACGGACACTTTTGAGTCAGGTTTTGGCAGCACGATACAATTTCTTCTTAATCCGCAGGATTGGATGGATCGTAACACATTCTCCATCAGGAATATTTTTAAATAAGTCACCCACTCTTCACTGATGCTACCTTGATGGGGTGGGGTCGTGATTTGGAAACGGCTTTATGTGTCCGACGTGCCACGAGAGTAGAAGTCGAGGGTAGTGGTGATGGTGGTGGTGGTGGTGGCGGTAATGGGATGGCTTTTGTCTTGTTTTCTTTTTTTTTACTTCTGGTTTCCATTCTTTCTTTTTCACTTCTGTGGAAGGAGGAGTGGACATCATCTTTTTAACCCAAGCTTTGAGTTCTTCTCGTTGGGGTGTAGGAGAAGGGGTCAGCAAGAACGCTGCAATCTTACTAGGGATGCGAGCTGCTGACGGTGTTTGAAAGACTTCTCTTGGCTCTTCTTCCTCAGGCAACCGTGGGGATGCGTCTGTTTTGGTCACTGGGGGTAGTGGTGATGGACTTTTCATCAGGGTCTTAAAATCTTTCAGAGTCGGTCGAGCTGTTTCGTCTAATGCTTTCTGTTGGAAGAGTTAAAGTCGTTGCAATACTTGACCGTACAGTTCCGATTTTACCGTTTCTGACAAATCGCTGCGAAACTTCAACGACTGCAGTTCGTGTTGTCACTGGGACATCTCGATCAATTGAGGATTATTAGGTAAATGCGGGGTCCTTTGATCTTGCCAACGATGGAATTGCATCCATTGTTTGTAAGGCACTAAAGTCAGTTTTCGTCCTTCTATCATATTCCAAAGGTCACGGCTGAGCTCTTTTCACCCCAGAGACCCCTTTTATCTTCTTGATCCTTTTTTTATCTTTGACCTATCCCTTGTGAAACAGCTATCGTCATGAGTCCTGTAATCATTGTCCCCAATGCTCCTTTCACCAAGGGTGCTAACAGCAGGTGCACAAATCATCCGCGTTGTACCAACATCTTTTTCGTTTGACGGATGGGTATTTTCTTTTGGACCATTTGGCGAAGAACGTGTCGATGCTTGGCTAAGCATTCCTTCTGATGTTGAGACAATGCAATCGTTACTTTCAAGACATTCAGACAACATTCGCACACGGTATCGATGACGTCTTTGTAGGCGGTTTTAATGAGTTGTTTTCGCATGGGTGTAGGATCTTTGGATAGGACGGACAACACGTACCAATGTTTGGCTAAACGAGAAGGCAGTTCTTTCCTTTTTTTCCTTTTGGGGTACAAGAGGGATGGCTTATGAGGGGTGACATCTTTGTTTGTTCCGGGGCACACAAAAAATACACTGACGACGATGACTTGGCACACGTCCTTTTATCTTATTTTTGGGGTATGTATATTTGGAGTAGGTCAAAGGGTTTTAGACCAGTCTTTTACACAGATTCCTTGACTATCGCTTCGTAAAAAATGTGACGGCTTTTCTTTCTATATCGCCAAATAATCCTCACCTTTGGTTGCTCCTCTTTTTCTTTGGACGATGAAGTCTTTTTTGGGGCAGACACCGATGCTTGGCTAAGGGTTTTTCGGATGCAGGGTCAAACGATGAGACTGTCCTTTTCTTTTTCCTTTTTCTTTTTGGTCATGAGAACGACAATGGTGGTGGTATGCATTTCTTTGAGGTGACATCTTTTGGCGTTCAGGAGCACAAAAACACTGATACCAATCGTTTGCCCCAGGTCTTTCTTGGAATGCCTCGCCACTGATTGTCGGTCCGTCGTATCATTTTCATGGCAGGCATCACACGTCGTGGAGGGGCAACGAACTAAATCGGGTCAGTTCTTGCTTGGATAAATCCAGTAAACTCTGTAACATGCCCGATCTCTCTTGGACTTTGCTTTTGGGGAGGGTACTTTGTTAGCAGCTGCTGCTGAGGATAAAGAGGAGGAGGAGGGTGTTACCACTGGATGAGAAGATCATGGAGACACGGGTTTCCATTTTTTCATCAAATTAGGAAAGATGCGTGTCAAATTTGGTTTGGCTGGCATCACCAGCAACGGAGAAGTGGAAGAACCTGAGGCTACTGGAGACGCGGTCATCGTCGCTGAGGTCGTGGTTTGGGAATGTTAGGTTGCGTCCTAGCCGAAGTGCCTCTCTTGCGGGTAGAAGCTGTTTTCTGGGGACTTTTCTTTTTCTTAGGCTGTGATCTAGTCTTGACACCACTACTTTTTTTCTTCTAGGTACGTTTGGATCGGGGAGTGGCTATTTACTTGGGGATGACCTTGGGGGCATTGGGATCCCATTTTAAGAGGAAACGAATGATGACGTCTCCTAGAGATCCGCTACCTCCAGGTTTCAAAATGATTTGCTTTTTGGTTTGACTGTCGTTGCGGGAATCTGCCAGTTGCGTCAAGGCTAGTTTTCTTCTCTCAAAAAAGCGTTTGGTTTGATGTGGAATGTGAATGATGCCTTGCAGTAATTGACGTACTGTCACCGTACACCATCGTACAACTCCGTTGAGACTGGTTTCTAAGACACGAGCACGTATTTGTGGATTTTTTTGCAACTGATGCCGTACAAGGCAAGAATCAATTTGATGGGAAGATGAGACTGAAGGTACGTCATGTTGACGATGTGTGTAACAAGATAACCGGGTTGGATTTCGGATTTATAACAGAGCACTTTTGATGGTGATACAAATATAATGTTTATTGATGAATGACTTGAATGAGAAAAGAATTATGGTTAATACTTGCGTGTATAAGATCCAAATATTGGACAAATTAATATGATCCGCACGAAATAATGCAACAAATATAAATACGAATAAATGACGTTACACTGCGCAAGGACAAAGGTGAACGATTTACAGTAATTTCACAAGACGAAAGAATGATAGGTTTTACTCAAAATAGTAAAAAATGATGTACTTTATTCATACAGTAAAATGTATTCACTCAGATAGTGGAAAATGAGGTACTTTACTCATATAGTAAAATGATGAAAACAAAGGGATAGATATCATACAAAATATCTTTACACTTCCAAAACACTGGGTATAACAAACCCCAAAATTAGTCCACGGCTAAAAGATTACATGCATGGAGTAACACGAAACACTCCGTCACTAGCACACTTGGCTATCAGTCCCACTAGTCAATCAAGCAAGCATTATTATAGGTAGTCACCTTGGTCAATCAAACAATCAGTGCCCACCAATTCGGTCAACAACGCCCGATCACCTGCTCGACCAGCAACACTGTTCACTCAGCTCTACGGCTGCTATGGTTCAGCTTTACAGCTTCTATGGTCAACGTCTATGGTTTCTGTACAGCTGGTACCACGTCGACTACGATTAGTTGAAAATACATCTAACACCGTGTACTATGCATGACACCGGCATATACGATAACACGCAATGACGTTTTATACGGTAAGCTATACAAATTGCATTATCGGCACAACATTACCAAGCAATAAACAGGTTCAGAAGTGAACCTATCCGTGTTCGATATGAATCGTATGGTACTAAACGTTTCTAAATAAAATGCAACTTTATATTGCTAATATAAAGCTCTTGCTAAGTCACAAACACGATTAGAAAATATTTGCATTATACCACGTAAGACGAAGCTATATAGAAAATATACAAAAATAAACGTGGTAGTACAATAGCTGTAACTTACAATATACATAAGAAATAATATACATAAGAAAATAATAAATAACTTACTTACCTCTACAGCTGAAGATGTCCAAGTCCTTAAGTAGACTGCTTACTGACAAGACGTTCACTAATGTAAAGATATTGTAAAGATATTGTGAGGCATTTATACACAGACGATGTACCCGTACTAGTCTGTGCGCTAGATGTAATTTGCACGTGCACTTCGCACGTGCGGCAGGGATTAATCGAACTCACTATTTCGAAATATTGTACAATATACATAAATCACCCACGGATATCGTTGTACACAAAAAACGAAACCCGAGTACACGTATTTAATAAATAAAGGGAATTTATACAATTCCGTGACAGTGTGAGACAGACCAAAAGTGTCTGAGGTTTTTCTAGAATTTTTTTGTTAAGTCTACGGGGACGTGTACACGACAGGCCCTCCGTCTTGGCACCAGTGTTGAAACAGATCCGCACGAAATCGCAAATAATCGGGGGTAGTGAGTTTTAAATCCACGAGTAAATAGGCGTGAGGGGATTGAGTGGCATCGTCGTACGCATGTGTCAGCCAAGAAGTTCCTAACTGTTTGGCTAAGGTTTGCACTTGCGATTTATCTCTAGGGCTTTTAAACAAGACCATGTAATGAGTATTGAGACTGATGGTGCGATGGACTTTACTTTGTTGAAACAAATTTTGAGTGATGTAAATGACACTGGTATTACGATGATGCTCTTTGCGCGTAAGCCACAATTTAATTTCTTCGTGTTCTCCTAACATGTCGTCGAAGATGACCAGATGGGTTTGACTGGGGTCAGACACGATCCCGTCGTCTTCGCCAGGAATGCCTTCCACAAACACGATGGAATCGCCTTGACTTTCTCGCAGAAGGCTGTACGCCGATTGCCACACTTTGTAACACCACACGATACGTTGAGGTGGACGATCGATCAAATGATGCTTATGTTCGATCAAACGTTTGACAAATTCGGTTTTGCCTGAACCTCTCGGTCCAGCAATTAACATGTTAAAGGGATGAGGAAGATACAAGGCCTCCCAACTAGCACGGTATAAGCTTTCGTCGATGACTTTGAAAGTGGGGGAAGAGGGAGCAGAGACAACAGAGGTTACCATAGTGCAGGGAATGTCACTTTTGAAACGAAGACAAGGCAAGTTTTTATACTTTCTTCAGGACACGTTTATTTCAAAAACATTTTCAAAATTGAACAGGAAAGACAAAAATACATAAAAGCCAAATTGTTAAATACATCGATAAAATACACATCAAAACGATCAAAGTGGAATATAAACAAGTCACTGTACAACATTTTTGGTGACGTATTTGTAGTGTCTTAGGGACAGTTTGTAATGTTCTTAGAGGCTTTATACTTGGCACAGTCACACAGAGGTCCTCCCGAATGACATTTCGGGATGGTACCTCACAGTACAGATCGTAAAGAGCCCACAAGGAATCGGCTGGTAAACGAAATCCCAGAAAGGTAGTCACAAAGTCACACACTACACGACGATCCAAATTCATTGGATGCAGTTCTCGTAAAAAGTGTTGGTAATCCACCACAGTCTGAATACTGTCATTCATTTCCTTCCACGGCAATTGCTGTATCACTAATAATGAAGGTCGTGGGATGGTAGCCAGTTTTTATACCCTCTTTTGTTGAAGGCAATAAATGCACTTTTTGAACAGAAGCTGTTTTATTTCAGAACCATACCAAAATTGTTTAGTCACTAACTCACACACCACACGTCGTACAGAAGTTTCCTCTTGAACGAAGATTTGTTCGTGTAAAAGATTTTGGTAATCCTCTATTTCTTCCTCTGGAATTCGATGTACTATGGTCACCTTGTAAGTAGAATGAGTGGCATCCAAAGCTTTCTGAATCTAGTGTGATTCATCAAAGTCTGACCATTGGAACACTTTGAGGTGAATCAATCCTCTTATACCATTCAGGTAACTTTAGTGACGTAAAGGATGCAATTGTTCTTTGCGTTTGACTTGTATTTTGACATACTCTTGGTAAATACGTTTTCTCAGCTCCAGAGGGAAATTCTGAATGTACTCTTCTAAACTAGACATTCACAGCAATGTCTTTCTTTTGTCGGGGGAAATAAGTGTACTTTATGCACAGAGCTGATCGTAGCCCAGTGGAGTATCCAAATTGTTTAGTCACTAGTTTACACACCACACGTCTCATAGAAGTTTCCTCTTGAACCAAAATTTGTTCGTGTAAATAACTTTGGTAATCCTTTAACTCTTCCTCTGGAATTCGGTGTACTATGGCTAGCTTGTAAGAAGTAGGATGAGTAGCAACCAAAGTCTCCTGGTCCTCGGTCGGTTGAACAATGTCTGACCATTGGAACGCTTTCAAATGAATCAGTCCTCTTGCAGCCTTCAGGTACCAGTGGTTAAAACGTTGTTGACGTAACGGATGCAATTGTTCTTTGCCTTGAACTTGTATTTTGACCAAGACTCGGTAAATGCGTTCTCTCAACTCCACAGGCAAACCACGAATGTTTTCTTGTAAAGTACCCATCACGAGATTATTGAGGTCGCCCCACTAAAGGTAGGAAGTGACAAAGCGGAGACCATCGAGCATGTTCCAGGTAAACGGAATCTTTCTGCTTGCACTCGTGAAGTGACACGCCGCAACTGAAGCACTTGACTTTATCACCTTCGCCCAAGTAGAGAAATCCGGCTCTGGCTAATTCTTCGTGGGTAGGTCCTTCCAGATATTAGGCCATTTTCCTTGGAAGGTTTGGTCGCATTATTTAGACAAACGCACAGGGAACGAATATTCTTCTTTCACAGGTTCATTTCTATGAGGGTACGGTGAAATCCGCACTAGTTTGCTCAGGCATGGATGACATCCGTAGGGTGGTAGCGACATGGTTTCACGTGGAGGATGACATCGACAATCAAGACCAGTAAAGTGATAAGGTGTATGATAACGAGTGGCATCGCTTTCGCATCCGTCAGGTTTGACACGCACAGCATTAATTTCCAGGGTAGGTATTGTAGTAGTAGCAGTAGTCATAGCAAAGTTCCCTTGATGTGGTAATGAATCACTGTGGTCATAGCGTTCGGCATCACTGCCATCGCAAGGCACAGCATCGCACTCCACTGGAGAATCACCGAACATGAATGGCGTTTGTTTGCTAGGATTCATCTTTCTCGTTTGGTGTTTGTAGTTACAATGAACTATCGGTCTTGGACGTTTTCCCTTTTTATACTAGTTGTAATGAAGTCTCAAGCTTGTAAATCCTTTCTTTTTATGCGTAGTTTTGGAAGTCTTCCTTTTTTCTTCCTGGACAACGGTACTACCTTCTCTAAGGTACCATCATAAATGTACCGTAGTGTGATGGTTGGAAAGGCCATAGAAAGGTAAGGGCAGTGAGGAGAGCATCGAATATATTCTAGAATAGCTGAATCTTTATAGATACATCGATCCATACACAACCTCAGATCACAACTGAAACACTGTACTTAGTATCCCAATCCAGTCTCAGGTCCCACGTAGATATGTCCTATTCTAGCTAAAACATTCGCAGTAGGTAATCCTTCCCAATCCGTGGGCCACTTTTTAAATGTTTTCAATCGACTGGCACAATCACAATAGTCAGGCAAGAAGACAGGAAAATTGTATTGTTTGAACTTGGAGTTCTCGGTGGGTCCCTCGATCGATTATTACTGTGTCGAAGTCATCCTTCTTGTTGGTGGCTATCGCCTTGGAACCATTTTTTTTATACCAGTGTGTCCGTACGGCAAAGTGAAGTGGTTGGGAAGTCGCACTCGCTTCTGGTACACAAGCTGATACACTTTTTCCAAAGGCCGACTGACGATTTGGTGTGTGGATAAACGTACAATCTTGTGAGGTTGGAAGGTTGTCACTTTAAAATCTCGATCCTCTCCAGATCGCAAGGCTTCTATCAATACCCCAAAGTGACTGCTGCGATAATTGAGAGTCAGTCCTTTGAGTTTACACTCGGTGAGCACTTCTTGTTGGTCCCGGTATTCGTAGTCGTAATTTTTGGGACCGCCACTAGCAAAACTTAGAATCTTGTCGTCGGGGTACTCGTCCGTCCAGGCTCCTAAACGGTCTCCTTCGATGTCAGGGTGCCGGTGACCCAGGCGATCGATGTCCGTGTCAAAATACAGCACACGATCTCCTAACAGTTCAAAAGCTTCGTACAAATTTAACCTAGCATGGGCTGTCACGTAAGCCGCAATGATGACATTTCCAAATTCGTCGGCTTGTACAAAGTCCAGTTCTTCGTAATTGACCAGGATCAAGTCTTCACGAACGACGTCCACGTGTTTCATGTATTTGGTTTTGTCATGAATCATCTGGAAGTAGCAGGAAGGATTGGACAAATATTCCTTCTTGGGTAAACACTGTCGTTGTGCCATTTTGCCCCAAAGGAAAGTTAACATCACTTTGGCAAACGATCACCTTCCTTCGTTTTTCTCCACGTGGTCTAAAGAGATTCCTTCCTCCTCCAAGTATTTCTCTTTGAATTTCTCTTGGTCTTTGGGAGTTTTACACCAGGAAGGATAGTTTCAGTTTCAAAAAGGCATCCACGATCGTACTCGTGTTCCAACATTTCCACCACTTGGTATCCTTGCTGTTCTAACTTTAAGCGGCTATTTCAAGTGGCCTGGTACAAGTCTTCCATGGTACGTTGTAAAAATTCGTTTGTGGTGTCATGTTGTGGGTAACAGATGGGACATCCGTGAAATAAGCAACCGTTAAACTCGTACACGATCTTAGGGTTTTCTAAGTCCCAACCATCCACCGAATACGTTGCAATGGTCTTTTCGCCTGCTCCGTTTCGGGCATGTTGGATCCATTTGTCTTCCTTGTCGCAGAAGTAATGAAGCCAGCGTAGGGCTTTGACCGAGTATTGACGTTTGACAAAGTTCGTCTTTTGAGGGCGGATGACAGCCAGGGTCTTTTAGGGTATGAATCGTTTGCGGTACATTAAGGAACATACTTTGGCAATGGTGCAGGCTTTTTTCAAAGGATCGACCCCTCCATGATCCATGAACAATTCTCGAATTATTCCACTCCAACGCGGTAAAATGTCCATGTCCGATAGGCAATACTTTAACATTTCTTCCTGAAAGTCGAAGGGGTCCGATCGTGAGAGTGGTACCAAGCGTAGAAAGCTTCTCGTTGTTCGGTGCGTATGTTTTAGGGGTCGTACTAGTGAGCATCAGGCAAATGGGATAGAACGACATGTTGATAGGCTTCTGTATTGAAAAAGTGCAGAAAATAGTCTTTGATCACTTCTGTCATTCCAAACGTTTTAGGCATTCGGGTCAATGGCATGGCCAAGTAACTCAACTAACTCATCGAATCCTTAAACTGCACTTATCCCACTTCCATGGAAATGATTTTGGCTCCGTTCAAGGTGACTTTATGTTCTTTGCTTTGTTCCGTATAGTATTTCAGAAGATACTGTCCATCGTATCCCGAGAAATTGTGAGCCATCACCGTGGTATAGCGATGACAATCTCTGTAACGTTCGATGTCCTCTTGGTTCCACGTCTCGTCGATAGGGTCTAAGATCCATTGGGCGAAATCAGCTAGCGTGTTTGGTCCTCGAAAGATTTTTTTTCACGTCCTCCAGGAATCTTGTTGTTGTTGTTGTTGTTGTTGTTATAGGGTTTAGCGCCATTTTTCAGCACAAGATAGGCTATAC
>JAECUM010032383.1:0-51590 GCA_016617855.1 Megalonaias nervosa
TTTTTTAAAATGCTATTTCAAATATTTTCTAATCTATAATGTCTAAAATGTGGGATATTTAGTCATCCCTCCATCATTATTTTATGAGTATTCGCTGCGGAGGTAATGTAATTTCCCTCCCCATATGAATAGGATTATTTCTTTGTCGAAGGTATTTATCATATTGTCCTTTAAATCTACCTAGTTCACCCCTCCCGTGGCCTAGTGGTTAGAGAGTCCGCCTCGGATGCGGGAGGTCGTGGGTTCAATCCCCGGCCGAGTCATACCAAAGACTTTTAAAAATGGTACTAACAGCCGCCTCGCTAGGCGCTCAGCGTTAAGAGGTTAGTGTTAGGACTGGTCGGCCTGATGTCAGGATAATGTGACTGGGTGGGACATCATGCTACATGTCTGCGGCATGATGCCCCAGTGCTGGACATCACTATAAACTGCCACGCTGCAGACATCGTAGCGATATAACTGAAAATTTGTTAAAGCTACGTTAAAAATCCAAATCACACACACACGCACACAAATCTGCCTAGTTAAATATATACCATATTTTAATATACATATATCTGAGAGACTTGCATTCGATCTATTATATCCAAATTTGCATGTGCCTACATTTGCGAGAAAGTTCGTAGTTTTTCTAAAATGTGGTGAATTTTTATACTCTTAAATCCCCCCCCCCTCCCCCAAGTCACTCCTAAATCTTTTACACGTGTCGTTACAAGTTCTGGTTTGAGTCTAGGGTGGTTCCCCCGCCAGTTACCTATTAACAGAATTTCAGGTTTTTGAATGATTTATTTTAGATCCTATTGCTTTCCCAAAGTCCATAAATTCCATTTCTAAATGTTTGAAGGGGTAGGCATCGGAAGTGAAATTGGTATAATAATGAACATGCTGTACCATTTTTAGTTCCTTTCTGAGGTCTAGGAGTTATAATCCCTTTATATTTGTACTGTTATGCATTTTTATTCGGAGGGCTTCTATTGCTATTACATATAATATCATCGATAAGGAACAATCCTGTCTCGCTGAACTTTATAGTTTTAGTTTTTCCATATGCCTGCTATTTCCTTTTCTTATTTCTTCCATGATTTGCATCCCTCTTGCTTTAATATATAAATTGGAGAATTCTCCTGCTCTTATTTTGTGCCAGTTAATTTGTAATCTTATAAAGCTTCGTACTCTTTCCTCGCTTTTATTTTATCCTCTTCTTTTTGTATTTAAATATTTATTATTGTATTGCATTCTCTTTGCCTTCCCCGTCTTATGTTTTATTTGACTTGACAATATGTTTTGGTTAGTGATTTAATTTCCTTCTTAACCCCCCCCCCCCCAACTCTTCCATTAGGTTGTAATTTTCCCTATTTAAAAAGGTTTCTAACAGTACTGTAGTTATGGCTTTGTATTCTTCGTCTTCTACATCTGAGTTGTTTAATTTCCATAGGTTCTGACCAAATCTTGCCCAGCTTCAGTTGGTAACAGGTAAATCGTAGCTAAATTAATGGTCGAATAATTCAGTTTTCTTGTATTTCTTTGCAGTTTTGACTGTATTATACAAATCTGTATTTCAGGATGCTTGAAACGGCTGCAGTCAGTACACGTACTGATGGAAAGAAAATTCAAACTTACGTTTGTTACTAAGGTGTATTTTTGTGACAGCTAGCAAAACTGTATATGAATTGGACAGTGACGACCACATGTGAAACTATGGAAGTCAGCCAAGTCTAAAACTTCATCAAACTTTTCAAAAAAAGCATTTAGTTATCAGTAAATTTATTAAAGATAGTATATATCCTTTTGGTCGTCCACTTGCCACATAACTTTGGAAATAGTTCAGAGTGTTTGTCAGTTTACCATCATTGATATAAAATAAAGGTATGCTCTTTATCGATAGAGGATATTTGCTTCTATCGAGTGAATAACGGATATATTTCATTTATTCTTTTTTTGTGGGTGGATGATATCCATTATTCACTCGATACAAGCCGATTTTACTTGCATGTTATGCTCAAACGTTTTGGCTAGCAAAATGTATAACAAATTGAAGTAGACGCTTTCTTACTGGATAATGTCAGCTGATCACCATTTATTTTCTGCTGTGTTTTTCTTGATATTTGCATAGAAAATAGTAGTAGTAACAGAACCGGCTTCAGGTCGATTGGACCGATGTGGCCCAATCGGGCCCAGCATTCACGGGTGCCCCGCTTTAGTAATTTTTAAAAAATATATCTATAGAGAGAAAGTAATTTTAAATTGATGGAAGAAAATTTTAAGTTCAATATCGTATAAAACTTGTTTAAAAGTTTATTTCCAAATACCGTGCTACCAGGGGGCCCCTTGCGTAAATCCAGGGGGCCCGCCAAAATGATCCAAATCGGGCCCCGCGTTTGCTAAGGCCACTGCTGAGTAATAACATAGTTCTCTTTCATAACTCAACGATGAATACACATAATCAAAAAGAAATATGAAAAGTAGATTGTAGGATTCGAACCTGGTACACCTGCGTGACATGTGGATATATTTACCATTAAACTAAGAATATTACGAAAATACTCTTCTAATTTTTTGATCATAATGCTATCAATGTCTATTGATCACATTGAGACAAAATCCAGTTTAATTTGATTGGTTGGTTGGTTGGTTGGTATGTGTATGTGTATATGTATAACACCATTTTATTTGGCTCTACATGGCGGCCAGTATTTGAGGTGGAAGAAGAATCCAGGAAGAACCACAGACCCACAGGAAGCTACTGGCAAGCTTTCTCACATACCCACGTAGGTAGAGTCGAGACTCTAACCCATGCGGACGGAGGTTAGTGTCAGTGATAAAATAAAGGTGGGCTCCTTTAACCACTCGGCCATCCGTGACCCCATTCATAATTGACTCCAGTGAATTATGAAAACATATTTTAAATGGAAAATCCACTGATTCGCAGACTAGTAGACTAGCGTATAATAAAAATATGTATAATCATCTGAAATTCATGTACATAATGAATGCCATATACAGTAAAAAATATAAACAAAACAACCATCTCTCCTACAAAATATATACTGTATCGATCTATATCTAATTGACCACGCCTATCTTCAAGATTAAAACTTTATGCAGTCCGAATTAAAACCACTACGCTATTCCGGATTACGGCCAGTTATTCAAGTCGCGTTTAATAAGTATACTACTAATACAGTCGCGTGATTACGTGAAGTGATTACATAAGCCACTACTGTATGGATGCCAACAGCAGAACCCCGATATTTCGACCGTCCAACTCATGCGATCACTTTATTTCCGTCTCGCTGGTAATCGTAATAGCGAAGTTAAGTTATACATAACACTCTTAGGTGACACATACAAATTATACCTGAGCGAGATATATACTAAACTTTTTGGGCGACACATGAACCATTCGGTGACCGGTCACCCAAAGGTTGGTTATATGCATGAGCGTACATCGTTTTACCGTTGGGCGACAGTAAATGGGCGACAAAGAATGTATGTTTGTCATTTATTTTATTTTACCGATTTTCGCGTATTTTTATATTCCTTTCAGTATTTCATACGGTGTTCACTAAATAGACACAATCATGACTCGTACGTATTCACACATTATCAGTATACAACGATGTCGCCGAAAGGATGCAATTTAGATGCTGTCGCCTAAAGGTCGGATTCGTGTGTATGTATGTATGTGTGTGTGTATATATATATATATATATATATATATATATATATATATATATATATATATATATATATATATATATTGATATGACTCCAAAGCTACGATAAAAGTATATGCAGTAATCACAAGTGTATGAAACCTAGCTGAGGCACACAATTATTTTCAATGAGAACAAATATCACATTACTGTTGTCAAATGCCACAATTATAACAGCAGTGTTTTCCAGTACCATCATTATCACAGCATTCTTTTCAAGTACCACAATTATTACAGCATTGTTATCAAGTACTAATTTCAGCACATTACTTTCTATTTTAATACAAACAAACAAGAAATATCTGATATTAAGCCCCTTTAAGTTTCTGGAAAGAAACTAGCGCAAGAAAAAGAACACCATCATTGTCACAGAGGCGGTAGTACTTTGATAGTATGTGTTCCTGGAGCCGTGGATGTGATTGGAGGAATTTGTCCATTCGGCAGAAAATGTCCATTGTTAACTGCATCACCACATAATTTTGTTGAGGGACCTATACTTAACGGGGTGTCCGGTCTAATCTGGTTGAAGCTGAGGCGGCTACCATTGACGGATTGTCTTGTACTCGTCCTGAAAGTAAAAAGTTGGTATGTTGCTAAAATGCAATAAGTCATGGGAGATCAAAGGACATGTTTTCGGCAAGCAAGTCGAGGGAGATCAAATATAATCTACGAATGTACTGTGTAATGATAATGTATGTTTTTGAAGCCAGCGTAGAGTACATGACGAACAGTAGCTAAAATATTTACGGAAGCAACGACAGCAGCGAAGTTTACAACTTAAGGTACTGTGGTAACACTTATTGTAGTCATAAAATGGTATATTATTCTAGTAATTAACTGAACGTTGACACTATATCATTGTATACAAATGGTTTCCATGCAGGGATGAGAGAGGTTGCCTACGTAGTTTGAGACATTGTTAAAGCTCAATTACCAGGCGAGTCATTGCGATCTATTAATTTGATACATGTTGAAGAAGTACAACGTAATTTCTATAATTTGTTGGAAAAGAAAAGTTGGAAAATTCATAGACAGATTTTTGTTTATCTTGGCTGCTGCTTTTGTATATTTTATTAACCAGTCCACCAGAACCAGTATACCTTAAGCAAAATAGAACATCTGAGTTATAAAGTAACGTCAATAAGGGGGAATCATCTAAGATGTTGATGCCTTAGGCATATAATGTGTGCAATGTTTCAAACAGTATTTTCCATTTTTCGTACCAAGGGGAGTATGCACACTTTTAAACGCATGTTATACTTTAAATATTTCTTTGCACTTACCTTTGCGTTTTAGGTCAATATTTATTGAAACACCGTTTCTTTTGACACAAAATGATGCTAAAATAAAATAAATTAACGTGAAAAACAGGGTTCCGAAATTTGATTAAATTTCGATGCACACATTTTGGCACTAAAGTCGTATATAATAATGTTTTTTTTAGTTACTATTTATCACAAAAAACAAAGTGCATGCCTCGTAATGTTTATAAGAGGAAGTAATAATTTTAGCAAGATGATATAGGACCAAATTAATGGCTCTTTTAATACCTTGGAAGTAGTTTCCTTCAAAAACTTTCAGGGTCCATCTTAATGTTAGTTCATTTGTGCAAATTATACATGACAAATAATTCCCCCTGTTGCTTAGTATTTCATATTTGCTTATTGTCTATTTCTTGTTTTCCCTATTTATTTCTGACTGTCTGGTGAAGTCGATTTTCTAATTAGACCACACAAATCTTCGTTTTTACCAATGGAATCCTAACTTGAAATCTCTTATTTGAACACTCTTTCAACACGCTTAATAATATTGTGCTGGTATTGTAATAAATAAGCCTGTTATGTATATTTAGCTTGTACTATCTGTTGGGTTTTTTCTCCATGATTACATATTATGTATAAATGTATCAAGTACTTGATCTTGTCCAAAATCCAGTTCATTGTGTACCTTACTAGTAACATTTGTTTTTTAAACAACAATAGTACATAGTTTCTATTCCTCTATGAGTGTGTTTTAAATATTAGGATCATTATCAGTAGTGGCCAACATGTTTATTTGTGTCTAGGTATAGTACACGGGGATTCCTGTATGGAATTCCTGTTGTACCTGATGTTTGCCATGTTCTTTATTATGATTTTAGTAACAGACTTTATTTTATTGACAACTTGAATGTTCTAGAAATGAACTTGTGGCCATCATCCTGGTTCTTTATTTGTGTCTTATTTCTTTTTAAATATAACCTTGTTCACTTGAGAAATAACTCATTCTTGCATTAACATGTTTAGCAGAATCATTATTATTGTTGTGCTCAGTATTTCATTTGAGTGAAATTATTTATTCAAATTACTATTCACTTGAAATACAAATTCAAAGTGCTCATCAATAATATTCATGGACTGGAACATTAATTTGGAATCATTGTGAATTCAGACACGAACATTTTGTGATTATATTATACATCAAAAGACTTATATCATCACAATCCAGGCCACAGGCACATCAAAATGTTCGACACTGCAGGCACGTGAACACATTTGGATATTTGAATATATTTCCAATAAAACTGGAAGTCAGATGGAACTTCATACGTTTGGACTTGTGATAAACTTGTAGCACTATTTGGAATTTAATTCACAATACTGTACGTTCTTTTTAAATTTGCAACTTGTATTATAGGGAAATAAATTATTTGTTGAATTTTACAAAAGTTTTTAGTTTTTGCTCTTTTATTTTACGCAGTTTAAGACCAGAGAGAGGTAAAACAAGACATAAATACACACTCATTTACATACCTGTGCTTCCATTTGTAAATACTAATTCCGGCGACACTAGAAACCAAGAGAATAACCGCAGCTACACTACTCCCTATGATCACAGGAAAATCTGGAATGACGAATAGGAATAAATGACTTTTCTGTGCTTTTAAAGACATTAACTCGAGATACTTAGTTTAGAGTCAGGCAGAAACCAGCTTATCGTCGCTCTCCACTTAACATTGCTTTTAGATCTAATGGTGTGTAAATACATTGATCATCGTACCATACTATGGATAGCTCTCTGCAGTCAAAAGATAATATTTACCTGGATGGAATTTATATTAAGTAGATAACTTGCACATCCTGCGGTCAATTAAAAACACATATAACATTTTAAATTCTCCTTATGATTATTCAATACTAATATTATTTTCAATAGTGAAACCGCTCTGGTGGCCTAGTAATTAGAGCGTCCGCCTCGGATGCGGGACGTCGAACGTTCGAACCCCGGCAGAGTCGTACACAGGATTTATAAAAAATGGTATTAATAGCTGCCTCGCTAGGTGCTCAACATTAAGAGGTTAGTGTTTGGACTGGTCGGCCTGGTATCAGGATAATGTAACTGGGTAAGACATCATGCCACATCACTATAAACTGCCACACTGCAGACGTCGTAGCGATATGACTGAAAAATTGTTAAAGCTATGTTAAAAATCCAAATCACACACACACACACACACACACACACACACACACACACACACACATATTCTCAATAGCGAAAATATGTTGTTAAAATGTGTGCAACACTCATCGTCCACCTTTACTCTGTAAACTAAATAACATGTTGATTGTATTCCTTTTTAAAAATGCATATCTACTTATTAATAAATTCACATATTTGCATATTGTGGAATTCATGCATCATTTTATCTCTTCCAAGTCTAGCATATTCCATGAGTTACCGTCTTTTGCCATTGGTTCCGATGCCCCCAAATTATTTACTGCTGTTGAAGCAGATGTTGAATTGTGCTCTGCAAAATTAGTTGCCGTCGTGTTCCCAGATGTTGATTGGGAATTCGTAGCATTGATCACTGCTGTCAAAGTAGATGCCTTGGTCGTAGTTTCCTGTGTTGTCTGAGTGGATGAACTCACTAAAAGATAAATTGCAACAATTGGTGAGAGAGAGAGAGAGAGAGAGAGAGAGAGAGAGAGAGAGAGAGAGAGAGAGAAGTAACAAAATGAAATCCCTCAAACTAAAATTTCTATTAGGTATGACATTTTTACTTATTGAATATCATCTTTGCTTTTTCCACAAAAACAAAAGTATAAACAATGGACCCCGCCAAATAGCATTACATTGTCCGATATTCGCATCGACAATTAATGTGTATGATATATAATACTGTGAATGAAGAAAAACGTAACAAATAAAAAAACAATCCACTATATGTGGGCCCTGACATTCCAAAGGACGCCCAAGTTATATTATGCCTGGTACTTTGTGGCATTGTTACATATTAAAAGTCCAAGGTGAGTAGATTATTTAGGTGGGACTGAATAGCTGATTTCAAGTCTTGATTAGACTAGCTGTGGTTAACTGGATGTAGAACTTAGTGATATTCTCTTTTTTGGAATAAAATTTTAGAGCCTGAAAGAGGGTAATATTCTCTTGAGTTGTAGTTATAATTTAAATAAATAACTTGTAGAATTTTATGTTAATTTAATCGTTAAGACTTTACGATATTCACGCATGAAAACGGCGAAGCTATCATTAACTCTTGTAGAAACGTTTGGAGGTGGCGGGGATCAGCTGAGGATAAAACTAGTGTTAAGATTCATAGAGATGCTAACTTCATTTTCGAAGGAATTTAATATTTTTAGACTCTTACAAAAAGGAGATGTAAAACATAAGCCAGGTGAATCGAACTGATGGGTTCTAGACCAGGCGTTTCAAACAGTAATTCAAGTCAAGATAATGCGTTGCAATCTCTCTCTCCCTCCCTCTCTTTCTCCCTTCCTCTCTCTCATATGTACATATCCATGTGCTTAAGAAACGATTATGCATTTTCAGTAATCACAAGCACCCTCCATCTTCTTAAGCGTTAAAAGAGAGATTTGCTATCAGCTCATATCAATCGGAATTAATTTAATTTGAGCATTTTGATCACTGTTCATTCATGACATCCAGAAACAAAGGCTAATCTCTCTATATCTCTCTCTGAAAACAGATCTTGTAAAATAGAGATATTTGTCCTTTCCAATAAATTAACAAGCGGATCACAAAGCTTGCACAGAGTGTTTTCGTTTCATACTTCAACGAACGTAATAATAAATGGTCAATTTGTAAGTAAACTAACAGCAAGTGTTGGAGATTTTAACAAATATATGTTAATATGTCAAAAGAAAAACAAAATGACCCCCCCCCCGACCAAGAAAAAAATTCCATGAAAAAAAAAAACAAAAAAAAAACCTAATCGTTAAGGATTTAATTATCATGAATACCAGCTACTTATGGGAAAGCATTTACAATGTCTCAGGAAGCAGAATTAGCTCAGTTGCTAGAGCGTCATACTCGTAATCCAAAGGTCTCACGTTCTGTACCAACCCAGACCAACCCTGGTCAGCTGCCTCTCTGTGTCCTTGAGAAAGGCACTTAGCTCCTGATTCTCGGCATGATATAGCTAATAATAAATTCAAAATAACATTTAAACCAACCATCCCAACCCAATCCCCGCCCCTTCCAACAAGCGAACAACGAACAAAACTTGATTCACGTGCAGACGGACTTAAATTTTTAAACTGAAGTCTTTAGTCGAATCGACACTGACATGGTAGAAATGAAGACTGGTTTAAAGGCATTTTAGACTTTAAAACATATCATTAAAATACATCAAAACCAGTCGAAACTTCTGGCTTTACCACTTTGCCCATTAAACCCTTAATAGCCATATGATAAAAGCTTTGAATGGCCTAATTTTAAATACAATGTGGTAATGGGCGGAAAAATAGTATTAAGTTCATTTGTATAATTTTATCATTATTTAGTCTTTTATTATTCTTTGCTACAAGGCGATGCACCTCTATATGGGCTGACAACTTTAACTTAATTTCGTACTGACTAAAAAACTAAGTAACGAAAACATTCAACGTTTTTACAACAATATACCTATTGGCATGCATTTTAGTCAACACTGATAGGGAGAGTTTAGTCTGTATATCATGTGTCCAGGCCCGGCCCTAGGGCAAGGCGAACGAGGCAACCACCTTGGGCCCCGCGTTTTCAGGCAATGCAATTTGTTTGCTTGGATCCCAGCGTTCATCGCTTGCTGCCTTGGGCCCCGCACATCCTAGGACCGGGCCTGCATGTGACATAATATCTGAATAGTGCATGCTATTTGAATATGGATCGTCTATTACCTATGCAATCTTGAATACTGACTGATCCCTCGCCATCAGTCGTATATCCCGCCAAACACGATTTACATGCGGACTGTGCTGATTCGTCTTGATATGTTCCAAGATCGCAAATACGGCAAGCGGATGTGAACGAGTCGTAATAAGTTCCCAATGGACACTCAACTAATAATAAAAACACAATTTTAAAGTATTGCATGAAGTTGCTTTTATTTTGTTACAATATACGTAATTTGTTTATAATTAGGGTTGTCCTCTTTCAAAATTATACAATATGAGAATATTTACAACAAAACAGCGTTTGAGACATTAAATTTCCATTGGTTGTATGCTAGCAGTCTTAAGAAGGTTGTTACTTTAACAATGACAGTAGACTTGTCCTCGGTCTGTTTATATGGACATTTTTATTCTTAATAATGCTAGAATATTTTCATTAACAGAGAAATTTTGTTCGACATAATATGAATTATTATTTTTATACCCACCACATATGCCACTTGAAGCAACTAGTCCAGCAGGGCAATCAACGATAGCTTTGGTACCAATGTTTTTCACGTCAACTCTGTGAGTGTTATTATATACTTGAACACTGAGATCAGCTGCTGTTTCGTTCACGAGTTTCTGCGTGGAAAGTTCCAGTTCAGTTATAGCTTGAACCAGTTTCATCAAATTATCACTTACTGTAAAGAAGAAATGACATATGAAAACGATTTTTAAAAACGTAAATGTATGAGAATAATATCATATTTAAAATAATCACACACTCATAAAAGAAAAAAGCTGAACTTTCTGTAAAATTAGAGTCCACGATCAAAGTTTCATATTAACTAATGTACAAAAGAAAGGACCAAATCTGAATGAAATAGAAAAATATAAACACCTTTTTTCATAAACATATTACAAACATATAATATAAACATATTTTTAAAGAAAATATAAACATATTTTCAAAGCGCACCGTAACTAAGCCATACCTGAAACCTGACGGGACATGACTATGATTGCACGACTAAATAAATCAAAACGATCACTGTCTTCCTGTACACACTATATTTTCATTCAGATAATACGAGATTCGTGAGCAGAAATTATTATTGCATAAGTCATACCACTGCCATCGTTTCGCAACCGCGCGAAGTTCATGAGGATGAACCGCACGAGTCGTTTAAAAGGCAATTGAAATACACACCTAGATGCACACAGTCACATGCAGACAACGCTATTTAGAACATTTTGATAACTAAATGTTTGATCATTTCGCTTGAAATTATGGACATTAATTTGTCATGCATCATATATATAATAATTCTTTATATGTAAAAAAGTAAATAATATGTGTGAGCAAAAGTAAAATGTTATATCGTGTATATACTAACTCACTAATCCGTCAGGTATTTACGTGAATTAACCTGCATCTATATCCTTGTTTGCCACAACTCGTCTACGTATATAAACGCAACCCATAATATCAATGTAGATTTATGTAGGTCCGCAAGGATACAATATATTGTAAAAAAACAAACCCGAAGAATTCATTGGAAGATATAAAACATAGCCGTCGCAGCCAAATTCCTTTCGCTCCAGTTTTCCTTATATACAATGATGTTATGTTTGTAAAATAAGCAATTATTTTGAACTCGGCAGAGTTAGTATATTTTACTAATAGTGATCACAGTGTTCTCTGCTTTTTCAACATTGTTGAATGTATACATTTATGTTCCAAGTTTTGGTACGGTCTTGGCCGTATCGGTTGCATTACGCGCGAAGGCCTTATATTATGCGCGAAGGCCTTATACTATGCGCGAAGGCCTTATACTACGCCCGAATTCATTCTAAACAATTACGTTATCTGCCGTCAGGTATGCAAAACAGCCGCTTTAAAATGACACGTTCAACGCATGAACTAATAACAATTCCAAATACGGGCTTGGTGTGTTCGAAATAATGTTTATTGTTTATGAACGTCATATTAACATTGTGGAACTATACCTGTTTATATACTTATGGACACGTCAGGTTTGTTTATGTACATTATCTTTGTGTGGACCTATACATACGATAAGACCATTGAAAGGAGGTACGTAGTATTAACTGTGCTTCCGGTTTGTATTTATGTATGTATTTATGTATGTATTTATTATTAATAGCACTCGTACTATTTCAAAGATATGTATAAAACGAGCATAAGGCTTTTGTTAAGGGCTATTGGTAATGTACAAGTGGGTGGGGATGGTACTCTTATTTTGAAGAAATTGCTAAACAATTTGGTAATAGCGATGACCCATTTCCTTCAGTATATTATCCTGTAACACTTAGAGGTAGGTTTGTGAAAGAATAACTTACAGTTAAACAAATCATTTTTTTTTTCTACTGAATTGGAAGCAGTGTACATCCGTATGGAGTTTGTATGCAATGAAACAAAAATAACGCTTGTTCTTCTCAGTGATCCACTGAGTGGCAAGGAGTTGATTTTGTTGAAAAATTTCAGAAAATGAACATAAGCTGTTGCATATTGTTTGCAAATGAAGGACATTTTAGCCAGTAATAAAAAAAGGAAAGTAGATCATAAATAAAGGTTTGGAGACATGCACCGGCTAAAACGAATAATTGTATAGAAACACACTGACTCACTTGTACATATCTTTTAGAAATAAAGTAATACGAATACCGTCAGTGATAAACACTATGATGATCCGCAAGCTGAATAGTTTGGAATATTTTACTAATCTCTGCTTACTTGTCTTTCTGTAAATGATGTAAGTCTATCTATCTAAATATTTGCCTGCCTGACTGCATTCAGTTGAAATGTTATAACCATGACAAACACGCCAAAAATACTTGATTTCCCCTTTCATGACTTTCAGGACTGGCACCATTCCCTACTATCCTCTGGGCTCTCTCACTCTGTATTTATTATTCTATCGCCATCCAAAATGTCTCCAGAACTTGATATTTCAAATGTAGTATTATTAGTAGCATTTTTCTCTTCAATGAATATCCCTTTCATCTTTATCACTTGATATGGTGGAAATGGAATCTCGACACTACGATACTATTCCACCTTCTCATCACTTCATACACTCAAGTCCCTTACGGCTTGCCTATATTTACGACTATAAATGTCATTAAGTCGCCTATTTAAAGTCTTCTTTCTAAAGCACCCTAAGTCTTTGCAAAATTGCTTGATTGTAGCATGATACAAGCTTGACTGACCCAAAGTCTTCAAATGTCAGTTACAAAACAAAATCAGCCATTGTTCCACACAAATGCAAGACATGTCACATGAACACCACCAATATGAACATAAGTAAATCGAAAATTAAGTTTAAAGCATTTCCATACACGTGGCCTTACTGACACACCAAAGATTCCACTGTAGGAGAACAAGAGGACATATACATGCCAAACACACCATCTCTGATTATATTACGCAACACTTAGTCAATAATTAACGCTTAGTAACAAACTGTAACACCCAACATATAAGAAGGTACGACCTTCTTATAAAATAAGCAATTTCTTATATATCTTACTATATATATTCTAAAGTTTCAAATCAACAGATATTTTCTTCTCTTGAACCACATATCTTGCCTTGCGGGATGTAACTTCTCACACACTACCAGAAACACTTCCTACAACTCAAGTAATCATACTTTGCAAGTGAAATCAGTATGTTTATTGTTTGCGAATAAATATAATGCATGTTTAAGATATATATAATTTAACATACTTTTAATTAGTTTTATAAAGTTATTAAGAAGGATCGACTGAAATTAACGGAAAATATCAAGTTTGGTTGATTACTATTCATTGAACTCTATGCGGTTAATCGACTGAAGACAAGCAAGTAAATTATAAGCAAATGAATAATTCAGTTGATAGTATTTATTTCACACATATTTAAACATTTTCTTCGCTATTAATAGTACCGACTACAATTGTAATATTTATATGTAGACCTTGATAATTATCGAGTTACAGATATGCGTGTAATATGACTACCTGTCATACCTGATCAGTGCTACGGTCTGTATATGAAAAGTGGCTGAACCTCACCCACCCATCCTATGACGCCTCTTCACATTTACCAACAGCCCTTACGAATGGAAGAAGTTCTAACCTGTATTATTTTCATAAAATGCAGGAAGGTCCAAATTTTCTGCTCCATCCAGCGATGACGTCAATGCAATTGTTGCAGTCACAGTTCCATTACTTGAGCAGGCCGTAGACAGAGATATGTTGCACATGTTATTCGAAACACACTGAAGAGACTGAAGCTTCTCTGAGATTGTAGTTTCTGCCAAACTCGAAGCTGAACAGGGTAGTGTTTCGTAAATGATTGTTGTCGATGTTGAGATCATTCTAGGTCCAATTACACCTACAAAAAGGAACGTGATATGCAAGGTAGTAACAAATTTGTGTGACATTATTTCCGATGTAATAAAGCTCGATGTAATGCTGAATGTACACATTGGCAGCAATATGACATTTACTCATTAGACAAATGTACAATGTTAGCCACATTCATAGGTTTCTACTGCTTTGTAACATGAGAGAGAGAGAGAGAGAGAGAGAGAGAGAGAGAGAGAGAGAGAGAGAGAGAGAGAGATTAAAAGTAACAAGGTATATTCAGATTACTGACATAGCGGAATTAAGTTGTGTTTGTGAATGAAGTAAAATGATTAAGAACATTGAAAATATTGTTCTATCAAACTGATGAGAGGATAAAAGTAGAAAATGTTTCAACAAAATTATATTTGATACTCTTCATTCAAAGATTTGAACAAAACACGCTAAAACGGTTTACGAGCATTGTTTTAATGCATTTTGAAACCTTCCACTGCCTCAAAAATGTTATATTAATTCATACGGAAATTTAATGAATACATGCGGCACATTTTATTGTTGTTGTAGATTATAAAATTATTGTATGACTATATTTTAATTTAAATATGATAGGAATAGTTGTATTGATATATGGAAACCCGCAGACTTGTGTTAATTTTATGTTGCTTTTGATAGAGAAACTGATAATTTCAAAAATGTTTTTCAAATATGTGTCTTTTCTTACCTGAACATGACGGTGTTCGGCCTAGAGGATTAAGAGTCGATGTATGCGTCCATTTGTAGTTTGTTGAAATTCCGCATTTATATTCCTGGTTTGGTTCGAATTCAGGTGCAAATGCAAGGCCGTCTTGGCATTTTATTGTACGGATCTCTGTACCGTTCTCTACTTTAACTTCGATCTTAGTGCCATTTCCACGTGGTAACTCAGGACACACTAGAATGTGTTGATGAATAAAGTCATTCACTACTATACAGTAGTTGATCGAATATATTACATTAATATCATTATAATGTTGGATTAGTTTAGATTGTTCTAAAAGTTAATTCAAATAGCACTTACAGAATAAAAAATGAATGTCTTATTTACAGGGTTCCCACGCTACCAGGAAATATAGAAAAAGTCGGGAGAAATGATTAATGGAAAGTCCTTGAATTTTGCAAATATTGATGAAAGTCGGGAAAAACCCTGGAATTTTCTGCCACCACTTGAAACTCGAAACAATTACGTAATTGAGTCGTAACTCAACTGATCGTGAGTTAAATTTATCGAGATCTGACCATAATATTCGGAGGTTGCAGTATGGATCATCTGAGTGCTTCATATAAGCATATTTGTTAAGTCAACCCAAACGCTCAGTGGATTAGATTCGCCTAGTAGACAAGATAAAACTAGGGCGTTGATGAAATTTGACCTGGTAATCGAGATTTGCATTGCTAGTCTCACGGGTACACGTATCTCACTACCCAAATGTTCATGACATCATAAATCCAGTAGTCACGTTTTATCAATAATAAGCCATTTCAAATGTTGTAGAAAAAATAAAAATATTAATAAAACCAAAAGGAAAAAAGTGAACGAACACAAAGTCCTCTATATTTATTCCAAGAACAACTACCAGGGATTTGTTGCATCACGTGACTACAATGTTGACATGTGCTCTCTGCTTGATGAATCTGACTGGCCAGATTGCTGCGACAGCCACGGGTGTCTTGTCGTTGTTCTCTAAATAAATATGTTGACAATTATATGTTCCTTCTGGTTTTTACAAAAGGTATCTGGCTTTCATTTAATATAACTGAATTTTTTACAACATTAAGAAGGAGTTTGTTGCTGATATCACGTGACTATTTGACTTTCGATGTTTTTGTTTGAGATTTGTGAAGTCATGAGACTAGTTATGCAAATGGCGCCGGGTCAGGTTTCGTCTATGCTGTAGTTTCGTCTAGTCCGTAAGCAGATTAAAGACATAAAGATTATAATACTTTCCATTTCGGAGAAAATAAAACCATTTTCCTATCGATTTCATGCAGGTATGAGTTGATATAACATCACTTAAATTTGCTAGGCCCTCTGGTAAGCAACTACCATATGTCGCTACTGTACGGTGGCGACAAATTCCAAATTTCAACATGCAATTGCTGACTCCACACACAATCCTAAATGTCCAAATGTGAAAAATGAGGTGGGAATATTCGGGGAAAACCCATATTAGGAAACGGACCGGTATTCGTTTTAAGCCAAATTTGCTGTCCTAAATGTCGAATCTCTGAGCTGAACGTTGGTGCGAAACTATTACACAGTGGCATGTAGCTTGAAGCATTGGTTTCAGATCTTAAATAGAACGCAGGAGAAATGGGAAATTGTCATCCATTGTATTATATATTAAACAACGATACGAGTCCCTGTATTAAAACAGGTTTGGGGACTGGTTTATAAAAGTACACGAAGACATGATTTTACAGATAATTCAGTCCTTGTTTATACAACAAAATATAATTTTGAAACTTTTTTGTCCAAGTTTATATCAACCCTTTTGTAAATGTTTTTTAAATGATGGTTTTTGAACCAAATCCTCTTAAGGAGTTTAGGTTGTCTGAAAAATCTTGTTTGGGCTTTTTGGTAGAGATTTATTGAGGGTTAAACGTTTTTCGTTATAAGATAAGATCCTATTACTTTGCATTTATTCATGCTGTGATATGAAAAGTTAACTTTGTATAACATACATACATATTGCACTAGAATTCATTAGACTTAAAGGTTTGAAAGGAAACAAAACTAATTTATGTTCATCATGTTGTTTCCACGTAGCATCATAATGCAGGTCAGCAAAGTAAAGCTAGAATTTTTATTTCGTACATTGAAATGACTTTGCATGCCAGTTTATAGGAATATAGTCAAACTTGTTTCGTGTTATACATTTTATGGTTTTATACATGATCATCTTTTCTCACTTAGATGGTTTGGATCGTCTTGAAATAGGACCATCTTTAGATTTAGAAAATGCATGTTTTATAATCTAAAATGTTCTTTACTAACATTCAGTAACGGTCATGTCTAAACATTGAAAAAATTAATTTCATCCTGGAAAAGATCGGGAAATGACCAGGAAATTTATCTTAGAAAAGAGTGTGATCCGTGTGTCTAATAATTTAAACACTAAATTCACCATTAAATTTCATTATATATATATATATATATATATATATATATATATATATATATATATATATATATATATATATATATATATATAGACAAGTCGAAAATATTACAGAGATTGAAGTCATATCAACACACGATATAATGAAAACCAATTGTATCTGAGTTATTTCTTGCTCCAATGGAAATGAAGTGTGAATATAAGATCATCATTTCTTGAGAGATCTCAGAGTACGCCGAGCGTATAACCCACATGAGCCACGAAACAAGGGCTTGAGGGGTGATGTCTTTATTCCCGGTCTAGACACCCTCGACCGTGGTTGCATGACGAGATTCGGATTGACGGAGATCTTCCTGGGTAGATATATCGCAAGATCGAGTAAATCAGTGATCCAGGACTTGTCCTATCTGAGAGGGGCGATCGAATCATCATGCAATTATGACCCCGTAACTTCTGTATTATTTTTGGTACTAGGAATGTGGGAGGGTAGGCAAAAGGCCAAAACCTCTCCCAACTGATTGACAGTGCATCCACTGCCCGGGCTTCTGGGTCTCGAACAGGAGAGACAAAGGTGGGCAATTTGTGGTTTCACCTTTGTCGCAAGATGATCGATCATCCGTAGCCCCGAGAGGTCGCAGATGCGGCCAAAGATCACTGGGTTGAGAGACCATTCCGTGTGAAGGACCCGGCCTCTCCTGGATATGGTGTCGACCAGGACATTGAGCCTGTCGGGGTTGTGTCTGACTTGTACACTGATACGGAGATTGTTGAACCAGAAAAGAAACTGCAGCACCAGAACATAGAGGTCGGGTGATTTGGTGCCCCTTGTTTGAGGTTTAAGTCACCACAACCGAATTATCAGACGTGATGAGGACCGTTTTGCATGAGAGTCGATCTTCCCAGAAGTGACAGGCCTTGAGGACAGCCTTCACTTTTATTATGTTGATGTGTAGAGGCCGCTTCTCTGTCTGTCGTACGTGCCGCCTACGGTAGTGAAGTCCAGCAACAGGAGGGGACCCCAACCGTACGTACTGGGGTCGGTACAAATTGTTATTTCCGGTTCGGTCTTCTTCAGCGATATTCCCCTGGACAGCCAACCTAGGGTGCATCACGGAAGCAAGACGGATCGAATCTCTAGCCTAATCGGGATGGGTTGATCGAGGGGATCTCAGAAGGGGCGCCACTGAGTCAGCAGTAACATCTGTTAGGGGCGTATAAAAGGAGACCAAGTGGGATAAGGTCCTCCGCCGCATTGAATGAACCGAGAGGATGCAGGAACTCTTCGCTGAAATCCGAAGTTTGTCGGAAACAGACTCCACCAGTTCTATTATTCTTTTGATGCGGACATGAGGGATCCGCAGAGGATTCCGGTTAGTGAAAACTCCATACCCAGATGGACAAAGTTCTGGGATGGATGAAGATTGGACTCTTTCAGTTCAATAGAAAACCTAGATGAGCCAGAAGAGAAAGAAGATCGTTCACGCTTTGAAGCAGGTTGGAATTTACCATGTGTTTCTGAAGGATGTCACCGAGATACGCTGCGGTCGCTGTTGAGGACGTCATTCGGAACAAAAAGGCGACGGAAACTATCATCTGAGTGAAAGCCCAGGGGATGATATTGAGACCAAGGGAAAGAACTGTAAATAGGTAGACTGTGTTGCAATAACAAAGCGAAGATATTTGCGTGAAACGGGGAGAATGGGGATGTGAAAGTATGTGTCGGTAAGGTCGAGACTAACGGCATACTCGCTCCGTTGGACGGAGAGGGAGATTAACCTCGCCGTCTCCATCTTGAACTTTGGAGTCAGGATAAATCAATTGATGTGACTCAAATCGATTATAGGCCTATGTTTACCATTTGTTTTTCAGGTCAGAAGAACTCTGATTAAAACCTCCTTGGAGATGAGCGACCGAATCTTCTGTTGAAGTAAGGAATCCCTCTACCGATCTGCCGGATCTTCCGTGAATATGGGGAGGAAGAGAGAGGAGGAGTTTGACACAATGAAACCCGAAGCTCCTCTGAAATAACCTGGATCATCCACTCTTGTCGAGGGAAGAGGGGGGATCCAGTCATCTCGAAAGCACAGGAGACGGCCTTCCACTGATAGGTTGTCTACAGGCGGTGGGGGAAGTACGTCAATATTTGCGGTTGCAACTCTTGAAGATGGAGAAAGTCTGTTTATTCCTGCCCTTGAACGAACACCTCCTATGTTGAATAGATTGCTTCCTTCTGGAAGAATGTTGGGACCGGTATTGGGGTACATCGTGCTACGAGAGATCCCTCCCTCTGGGCCACTGAGCACCCCATAGCAAGGGCGGGGGCTGAGGGGTCCAAAAGCTTGTATGTAGGGGATCGGCAAATTGGAGGAGTAGCTCCCGAGCTGTCTGCCTCCGAATATCTTAAATTCGCCCTCCAAATATCAACGGAGATCCAATAGGGGTCGTCCGCAAAGCAAGAGTATAGTGAGGTTTAAATGGTGCCGACAGCAGACATGCATCACGAAGGATAAGGTCAAGACTGGCCAAAGCCGTCTCGGCATTGGCCATAGTATGATGAGCTGCTCGATTAGGAACACGAGCGATTCTAGTCTAGTGTGATTGGCTACTATATTCTTGTTAAGCGCCGGAACGTCCGTACTGAAGATGTTGGAGTGCGTCTGATAACAACGCGAGGTGAAGTTCGCTTAAATCTTGCTTTCCGGAAAGAGCGCCTATGAGTTGCCGGGATCTAACCGAACACCCGTCGTTAATTTCCTTACTCTGTGTCGGTTGGGGCAGAAGCCAGACAGACTGCGTCTCCCCCTTCTCCCCAACATCCAACTACGCCTTGACTTTGTACACTTGTGATGTGGAATGGGGTGGGGGAGGCAATCCGAAGTGACCAACACCCGATAAATTTCCTAAACGGCTGCGTTTAAGCTGAATTCGGTTCGCTCCATTGTCAGGTCGGCATAAGACGAGTTTGTCGGTGACTCATCACACTTACTCTGCGCAGAGTCCTCATCCGGCTCGGCTCCAAGCTCTGCATAAGACATGTCAGGTGGCATTGACAACTCCGCTCGGTCGTATCCTTCCAAGACACGAGCTGTCCCTTGAGGAAAAGTATGGGGGCAATCTAATAGCCGGCATCGCCGGAAAAGCCGGCACTGTTAGTATTACCGACATCGCTGCCTCTGCCAGCCTTTCCAGTATAGCCGGCTGGTGTAAGCGGTGTGAGGTCAACCTGGGGACTTGCTGTATATTTGTCGGTCCAGCCACAACATGTGCCGGTCGCTCCAAAACAGTTTCTGAATGGGCGGATTTCTCATCGAAATCGCCGGTGAAATAATAGTGTCGGCTGCCCATATAGACGGAAGGATCTATCACTAAAATCCGCGTAAACATTGTGTGGTTGGACCATTCCAGCAAAGAGGTCTACATGCTGGTAATGTCGGGACGTCTGCCGGTGTCGGCTGGACAGCTCTTGTCGGTGCGACAGTATTATTATTATTTGGGTCCAGCTTATCTATCGTTAATCCCATGCACCCAGACTTACCGGCCCGAAGGCCAAGCTCTGACATGTGGGAAGGCTTACCTCATCTGGATTGCTTACAATCGGGGGAATATTCACATAGAGTATCCTTAGGAGCAAAAGATGGGACGACAGGGATGATTTGCTTAGATTGATGGAGGTGCGTCTGTGTCTGCTGTACCACTCCTTTATACTATCCGTCCCCTGACGTAGCGGTATATGTTGGTTCCGTGTGACAAACTTTAGCGGGAGTGGGGGAGAATCTCAGCGTCCCCTACAAGGCTTTCCACGGAGGCTGATTTGGGGTGGAGACTAAGGATGTCAGAGGTATCCTGCTATGACCTCGACCGTCATTCTTTCCCTTTTGCCGCTTTCTGATGTACCACAGTCTATGTGTTTTCCGACCAAACACTGCATATTTTTCATGTTGATTGTGACGTGTATTTAGTACACGCAATGCAGGGGTCATGGGTGTCGTCCCTGGCTTTAAGTCGTTTACATTTATGCAATTTGACGACATAGCCCTGAAAAAACGCAAGAGAAAAGAAAAGGACAAATTAATGCAGAAATAGTAATGTGTTGAAATTACTAAAAGGCTAGAAGACACTGTTTAAACGGACAGATGATAAAGGTGTCGTAACGTTTTTTAGGCCCAAATGGACTTAATATTAATTAACAACTAGACTATCAAAATAATACGATCATAAATATCAAGTTCATAGTAAAGTGTGAAATTACTACATCGCTAAATACATTGTCTAAACGGACAAATAATTGAATGTGCCATGACATTATTCTAAGGTCCTAATATGCTTAATATTAGTTAACCACGACACTATCAAAACAGCCTGAAAATTAATAACATGATCTTAAATATCAGGCGACACTAAATTATAGACGTTAAAGCAGCTCCGCAACGAACGGTGTGAGCGAATGTAGTCCAATCACGCTCAACACAGAATGACTTTGTGAATGTTAATGATAGCGTGGTGGGACGCGGTCTTACAGACGAAGTCCCAATAAGTAACAAATTCAGTCAGAGTTTTGGCCGGAATTGTAAAATAATATATACAGGTTGCAGGAGATGAATAAATCTAATGAATAAATCCAAAACGGTTGATGGATGAGCCTCTAGTTAAGAAGAGAAAGGCTGGATTGGCAAGGGGAGGTAATGGGTAAGAGTTACTGCCCTTTATCTATCTAAAACTTGACAGGATAAGACCATTTTCGTCATTTAGTAGGGCTGGATTTGCGCGTTAGCAGGCTAATATTCCTAACTTAATGTGATGGGGGAACGTATTTGAAGGAAAACCAGTAGGACACTTGTTTTCCTGCGCAAGAACAGACGGGTTTGACATAGATTGATAGGTAAAAAGGCATCTCTTGCAACCAATTTATAATGTCCATTTTACTTTGAAGTCCATTGAAGATTCTCAAGTTTTTTCTTGCAAAAACTTAAATGTAAGATATCAGAGCTATGATTAAATGTTCGTGACAAATGGGAATAATACCATTTTATGCTGAATTTATAAGATCTGACTGAAAGCTTACCAGGACAGTCTTCCATATTGCAAATTTCTGTTTCTTGCTCCTGACCTGTGCAACTTAAACCGTATGGGCCAGGCGATGGACTGTCACAGCGTCTTGATCTTGATATTGATCCACCACCACAGGATACTGAACAAACTGTCCATACAGTCCATTCACTCCAATTACCATTCACTAGACCAATGATAAAAATTTAATTCAGTATAAAAGTCACATATACATATATCTCTCTATATGTACCTACCTATGTATCAGTCAACCAATCGATCTATGAACCGCAATATCTGATACTATTGTGGTCAGTGGACTATTACAGAAAGTACAATACATGTATATCTATACATCTAAGCACATATTGATAGCGAGAAAGAGAGATCGATCGACAGAGAGCGACATATATTCATATGCCTCTAGAGATAGATTGTACAGAAAGAGCCAAACACATCATCTTGATGTAAATACATTCTCAGACCCGCACAATCACATTGATTTGCTCATAGCAAAGTAGATTTTGCATCAAATTTCAATATCAACGTGCATCTGTGTTTGAAGTTTTGAACTCTGTTATTTTAACATGTTTTACTCTGGATGAACGTGTCAGTTATAAGAAGAATAATATATGAGGAGATTATTTGGACTAGAACAATGAACTCTGATGAAACGTTTAATTGCTATGAACAGCAACAATTTGAATTTTTAAGATTCCTGTATGGGGCACTATTCGTGTACCGGATGGTGGGTGGGGGAAAGCCTCATAGATTAGAAAAAAACAATGCCTGCCTTAAATTTCTTGCAGTCCTTCGATCATGTGCAGCCATTCGCCTGGCCATGGTCGAGGTCATGCTAATTATAGACCTTTGAAAGAATGGCTACTTTGTCCCGTAGTGAACACTGCAGTGTATCTGTTTTCGGTCAAACCAACATGCTATATTGGTATTATATCATTGATTGCATTTGTTTTAATGATAACTGTATCATTGTTCATTGTTGGTCTTCTGCCATTTCAACTGTCACTTTCTCCAAACAGATATGTTCATAGATGAATCTCTCTCTCTCTCTCTCTCTCTCTCTCTCTCTCTGTATATATATATATATATATATATATATATATAGAGAGAGAGAGAGAGAGAGAGAGAGAGAGAGAGAGAGAGAGAGAGAGAGAGAGAGAGAGAGAAGAAAACCATGCGACAATTAAGCACGACTGCGTCATACCTGGAGCCACCTCACAAAACACTCCACTATACCCGGGCAGACAAGAACAGTTGTAATCCAATCCATTGTTGATACACGTGGCACCATTTTGACATCCATTTTCCTCGCACAGGTCAGGTGCTGTAGCACAAGTGGGACCACTGTAACCATGGAGACATTTACATACGAAACCAGCAGCACTGTTGATGCAGGTGTGATTCCCGCAAGGTTTAGATGAACATTCGTCTACGGCTGCAATGGACAATCACTCTTCATTCAGAATTTATACTGATGTTATTACCCATACTATAGACGCCCAAACGCGCCAAATAATCTTGAAAATGTTTACATTTAGGCTTATACGTACAATACGAAAATCTAAAAACGAACATTTTTATTTGTATATAATGCAACTGAATGTAGACGTTAATAAATTATGATATTAAATCCAATCTATGTCACGTTTTAGACATTTCCGATACTTAATACTACGTAGTTTGGGCAGCTATTCTTCATATAATCAGAAATAAATATGTGGCTAAATGCTGTCAGTGTTGGTTATTTTTATATGTTTGTCGGAAGCAATGCTTTTTTTTTACACACATTATACATTAAAAACGTTAATAAAAGAAAGAAAGATTTAAGGTGCCTTTCCACAAACTACTTCCTAAACGTGATTCAGTACAAAGCAAGGATGGGCATAACCGTCTAATAGCTGCCCACACAAAGTCTCCCTGAATCACAAAGTACCTCCCCTTTTGAGAAATCGTTTCCACGGACCTTCATCAGTTCACGTATTAAAAGTGTTAACTGCTATGGCAGTCCACGCCCTACAGTACATTAGGTCACACAGATCCATCTTTACTGTCGGGTGTGTGCATACTATCGTAGTATGTCTGTCTTTTTGAAACAAATGCGATCAAAAACCTATACACTTAATGGAAATATTTTAAGAATGTCAGCTTTTACTCTGATTCATAAGCTGTCAATAACGATCAAACGGGAATATACAGCAAAAAGGCGAGGCATCAGTTTCAATTAATGTCTCATATTTTATTACTCTAATTAGGATCAAAATCTCGTTCTTATTACTTGCGATATATTTACAAATTTTTCACTGAACATTCGGCAGGTATAAGGGAATGAAATATTTTCGTTTTACATTAAATTCTCCTTTAAACAGAAGTCTAGTTTTAATGCTAACGATGATACTATTGGGATTGTCTCACATGTTTATTTTTTCTCAACTTTCTTTTGAGGAACAATATCAATTGATGGCTGTAAATTATAATGTTGTTAAGTGTTTTCTTCATCTTTTACGATACCTTGGTCTAACAGAAGTCATCGAATTGTCCAAAGAAGCATAAGAAAGATATCAATAAATCATTTGAGGCTCTAAAGAATAATGGCAAGCATGTTTGTTTTCATAATTTAAACTTTTACTTTCACATATATTACATTGAATCAAAAGGTGCATACATACCGTAACAGGTTGAAGGAATTACAAAATATATCCCGCTCCCGTGCATACCAGCAAAGTCGGACATCGAGAGAAAGGAATTGGGAATTTGATATTCACATGAACTTGATAAGGATGCTAGCTCGTCAGCGGACAGAATTTTATTTATCATGAATAGTTCCGTAAAACTTACAGCTGGAAAAGAAAAGAAATTTTATGTTATGAAATCTTCGTCTTTCATGAATTGTAATGTGTATCCCGTATCAATCAGATTTTGATCATCATGATATATACTGTCCACAAGTTAAAGATTCGTCTGAGAGGAAAGGAAACTATATTTTGCGGATGAAGAAAATAGCTCCTCACAAAAGAAACACATGTGTACTCAAGCAGACAACTATGTGACATTACAGACATGACCACAATGATATATCAAAAACTGGACATTGCTAAGTGTGTACATATAAGCGATCAGAAGCACAGACTTTCTGTCGGACTCTCATAACGTATCATCAGAATTCATAATATTTGATGAAACGTCTACGTAATGAACTGTTGTTATAATGTTATAGTAATTATCAGAAGCAGCACTTTACTGTAAATGTTTTCACACTGAAGACGTGATTCATTTGATAAAAATCACATTGTACAATTAAAAAGACATTATAGGAAATTTCATGCCCGCTCAATATATATATATATATATATATATATATATATATATATATATATATATATATATATATATATATATATATATTCCCTAATATTACAAAAGATTTACTTGTGTTAGATCCAACTTTCATCAGAATTGATGATCCAGCCTTAAGGAATGTATCGTTGACACCAAGAAATAGTTGTTCCTGCAATACTGGTTGACCACCTAACGTCATAGTGAGGCGCTGTCTTGTTAACTCCAGACTAAGTATCAGCAACGTCCACTTGCTTTGTTCGAGAATCGTCGTGGAGTTGTGCAGAGACTGTCTGAAATAGCACACAATTGATTTTCAGATATGAATTTCATTTCAACGAAAAAGAGACACGCTTTCAGAATAGGATGTACCTGATGTCCAGTATTTCTATATATGGTGAACATTTCTGATCAATTCTAGTTTTTTTTACTATACGTATCTGAAAGATTCTTTTTCTTTCCTTTTTGTTCCGTCTGTACTTTCAACAGAATAAGTGCAATTAATTGTGAGAATAAATTATCTGCACTGGATTGGTCGGGCCATGATATCTTTGGACAGTACTCCTCCTGCTATAAAACCTGCATGCAGGGTTTGTATGTGTGTCTGTCTGTCTGTCTTTATGTATATAATGGAGTTGAGTGACACATCAGTTCAATACTGGCAATATTGTGCCGATAAAAAGCAATGTTAAAAATGTAAATATTAGTAATTAAAAAAAAAAAAAAAAAAAAAAAAAAAAAAAACTCACGAAGGATGAATGCACTGATTATAAGGCAAATGATGCCTAAATATCCGGAATATATCTGGTTCGTAACACTGTAGATAACACTGAGGCTCCGCCTGCTAGTATTTATTTATTTGTAATCTTAAACGTTATTAATTATAATGAAATTTATCACCAGAAACACTGAGTTTCCATGCAAAATTTCCTGGATGATGTAAATTACCATGTCCTAAATATTAGAATATTATTATAAATAATCCATTTTCTTTAACTTTGGATAAAAACCTTAAAATCAAGCCTTCATCTGACTTTTATGTGTATCTTAATTTTAAGTGAAATTAAAATATATTCTTGATTTTGAGTTTGTTGAGTAGAATTCAGATCAATTCGTTTGTATTATACTCACTCAACCAGAACAGACACGGTGTCCTGTAAACTTATATAAAAGTAGTCGCCATGATTTGCATGAGAAGCAGAAAACGTAAAACGAGGCAATCCACTGTCTTTGCCACTGATTTGAAACCTCATAGCAACGGTTAGATTCTTCACATCTTCACTGACGTTTCTCACCAGTTGTGAAATTTCTGTATTCACAAAAATGTCGAAATCTAAAATATAAATCATACAAAAAGATAACAAGTACTTACATTTGATCAGAACTTTAGAAACTCATTATTCTTTGTAATTAACTGATTTGGTAGACATCATGAAAATATATATTAACAGGGTTCAATTTTAACCTCTATTACCTATTAACTGGGGTAGAACAGAATTTCCGCAAAATCCACAATTCGTTAGTTTTATTGTCAAGACTTTTAGCAGATACGTATACTTGTAAACTTGACCCGGATAGACATTCAATTTTTTCCACTGAAGCAGTTTTGTATCTCAATAAGTGCCTGATGATTATTTTTATTCTGGTTACCGTATAAAGCTCATAAGAATCGACCATAATGTATGGTAGCAACGATTCGTCTGCCAGAATATTTGCTTTCATAACAATTTTTCCTCTCGCGACAAAAACGGTAAGATTTGTTGACATTCTTTTTATTTACAGACAATATGAGGCTTATCACATTTATGTTAACTCAAAGCAGATGCCAAAGCGTGAACTGTCCCTACAAAATAACTGCTTTTACTAAACATATTTTTCGTCGCCAGTCTCCTCCTGTTCCCCATGGTAAACCAGTCTGTCGGAAAGAACGCAACCTAATTAAAGTCTTTCAGTGCTACATACTAATATATTTTGAATTTGGTTCTGATACGGTACCCGTTAAATTGGACCTAAAGCTGTGTATTGATAACAACAAGTGTACATGTATCCATTAATTACTTTTTGGTAAAGGTAATCAAAACAAATAATGAATCTTTGCCAGACTTGCATCAGCTCTGTTTTAGAGTGAGTAAATGCTGTTTCTTATTAGCCTTTTTACTGACATAGTGATTAAATATCATAATGTATATATTGATGTAAGAAATAGAAAATAACTAATTTTTATCAAATTAAGGTTTTGAGTTAGAAAGAAACAACGTGTGGTTCATGTAAGATTTGAAAAGGGTAGAATATATTTCTTGTAACAAGTAATATGTAAATGAGAAAATGTTTTAATTTCAAAAAGTCAAAGCAATATGTACTCTGTTAGGAAGTTAAAAGAAAATGAGATATAAAAAAGGGATGAAAAGGTTTAATCAAGCACTCTAGTTGCTGTGCATCATTTAAAAGGGTAACATCTGATTGGTTAAAATATCTGCAATCTTGTTCCTGTTTAGCATTAGAATACCATTAAGGTTTGCAGTGTTTTTTGCAATTGAAACCTACAGTTACACGCTGCTTCCGTCGTACTCCCGGATGAGTTTGTAGTTTTCCCTTCAGGACAAGTGATACATGTTTTCTGACCAATGGATCTCTGGTAACTTCCGACTGGACACGGTGTACACGGAACGACGGTTTCATCAGAAAATGTGCCTGTTGGGCACAACTCTGAAAAGTTTGAGATAAAAAAAAAATTAATAGCAAGAAGCAACTGCAAATCTATATTTGTAACTTATCGCATATACATATGCATACAACAGCAGAAAATCTAGAAATTATAAAAGACATATTTTATTTATTGAGTGCTGACTGATATAATTCTAAAGTTACAACAAACGAATGTCTCGTAACAATATTGTTGTCAAGATAATTCAAAATTATTTTGTTTAAAAACATATTGTTGTAATCAGTAACTAATACCCATGAGCCTTAAATTAGAAAGGTTATTTAAAATATACACATGTGGTAACGGCACAATTCGGACGGTTTCCCCAATGATGCAATTCGTTTGGGTAAGAAACACCGTACATACACCAAACATACGCATAACACGATATCAGTATGAAAACCGAACTACTTACATTTCAAACGACAGGGGAATTTATAAAATGTCAAATGAAATACAATCTTAAAATATGCAAAGTACATGTATGATTTTTAATGGGGTCGTCTTTTAAAACAAAATTTGAGTAAACGTAAAGTTTAAAATGTGTTGGTTTGTAAAGAAACGATCTCTAATATGTAATACAATATAATCCTACAGATCAAAAATGGCCGCGAAAGAACACAGTGAAGACTTATGTAATCCAGAGTGGTAGAGCCACGAAATATGGAATTTAATCATTTTTAATAGCATAGTTTAAATTATTGCTGTAGATAATAGTTTCTTTACAGGCAATCATCTGGAATAGATAATTACCAATACACTCATTCAAATACTTTCGTCCAGTCTCAAGCGTAATATGACCAGAAGGACAATCTTCACATGCAGACAGCCCATCATATTCTTTGTATGTATGAAACGGACACTTCTGGCAGGAATGTGTCGTCACGTTATATTCCATTCCCACTGAACAAGTTCCTTCAATGAAATAAATATATGAATGAATGAATGAACCATCCCACGTGAGCATCAAGATATAAAGAGAAAGTCACACAATCTGCAAATGCAGGAGTTCGAGGTAATTATTTCCAGCTACATAACAATCAATGCATATTAATGGATATATAAATAGATAGAAAGTTCCGAATAAGATGTTTGCTATGAGTTTCAATGGAAGGAATACATTCGAGGATAAAATGAAGATTTTGTGCATTACGTAAATTATTATTCTTACCGAATATAATGCAGTTCACGTTAAAAATATATCATGATCGTCGACACAAGTTAGCATTAATTAGGAACTGATCGTAGTATAAACCGTCTCATGCCAAATCAAACAGCGAATTATGCCTGTATGACTGTTTTTTTCCTCTCTCTCTCTCTCTCTCTCTCTCTCTCTCTCTCTCTCTCTCTCTCTCTCTCTCTCTCTCTCTCTATATATATATATATATATATATATATATATATATATATATATGCACACTTACTGCAAATACCACCATCAAGAAACCCATCATCACATTGAAGACTCCCGTAATCTTCAAATTTGTATTGTGGTCCAGAGTAACCAAGGATCGTAAAGTTTCCTGCGTTCACCATATTTATTAATATGTCTCGGAATGTATACGTGATATTGTCATGGTAATCGTAAGCATCAAATAAACTCATATTGCCTTGATTCCAGGGAACGACAATGTTAAACTCTACTGTGGTTTGGTTTGTAGCATCTGCCTGTCTCTTGTTTCTACTACTATGAAGTGAAATTGGCAGCATGTGGTGAGATACACTTGGTTTTCTCAGAAATACATTTCTCCGTTTCGACCTTTTCCTACGTTTTAAAACTTTCCCGCAGGTGACCTTTACGTTGGCTAATGTGCATCCTTTGCAAATGTATTCTACTTGTAGTCCTGCAGTAATATTCAAGAATGTCGTTCGAATTGTATCCAAAACCGTCTGTTCTGTACAATTTCCCCCAAAATATAGGAATGCTGATCCAAGATTCATGAAGCGTGGGCTCCGTCTCTCTGAAATTCATAGAAAAATATTGGAACATGTTTCAACAAACAACTAACTCACGTATGTATGCATATATATATATATATATATATATATATATATATATATATATATATATATATATATATATATGTATGTATGTGTTACGTGATAAGGCTCGTACAAAGTAACAAAGAAAAGAGTGAAGAAAACAAGCTTTGTATATTTAAACAGAATAATTTATTTCCCTAGAAAACACGGTAAAAATATGAAAAAGGTCTTACAGTTTGTGAATATAATCCAAAAATTAATACTGGAATTTAAAAATATAAGTCCTATCACTAAAAAATTCTAATTGAATCGAAGTTCGAATCCTGATGAAGTTCCAATATGGAAGGCGATAACGTCCGATGAGGTCGTTGTACTGATGCCAACAGTTCATCGTTGAATCACAATTTATAATGTTCCATTTTAGAATTCCAGAATAACCTTCCAACAAATGTCTTTGTCCAAGAAGTTTGATGAAGAAGAGTATTTTCCAGGGTGAATAAATTATTTTAAGTGCAAAAAACAACTCAAATGGCACCAACTATACAAATACGTTGAGCCCGAAGGTATATTTTTTACGACTCACAGAAAAACACTGAGAATGAGTATTAGACCCAACTAAGAACGCCATTTCAGACCCACGTGATGGGTCACGTGATCACTTACTACAAGTCAATAAGCACGTAGGCTAATATAGCTTAGCTAAGAATCAAACATTCCCACAGTGTAAATGAATTTTTAAAAAAAGCTGTTTACAACAGAGCCAAAGGTGGGGTGAACATGGCCTTGATAATGACCAATCATTTTCACTCTGTGGTTACTAATCTCTGAACCAAGGTCAGCTAAAAATAATAATAAAGCAATACTTTTGCGTTCTAATCAAGCTAAAAGGACTGAACTGAATTTACTGGGAAAATGTCAAATCCAGTAAAAAATGTATCATTACAATAAAATGTAGTGAAACAAAAATAAAATTAAAAGAATTTAAAATTAACACACAAGCAATTGAATTACATATACGTAACAGTATGTATGTATGTATGTATGTATGTATTAACTTTAATGTTTTCCCTCTTTTAAATTTTTATGCATGTATGTATGTATGTATGTATGATTGTATGTATGTACGTATGTAGGTAGGTAGGTAGGTAAGTAGGTAGGTAGGTAGGTATGTGTGTATGTATGTATGTATGTAGCATGAATGCATGCATGTATGTATGTATGTATTTATGAACTTTAATATTTTCCCCTCTCATTAAATATCCACTCTTTTAAAATTTTTATTTAAATTATAACTCACTGAATGAATGAAAACCTCTTTGATGATTATTGTGACAATTGATTTAACTACATGTTCTTCTTTTCAAGTGTACGTTTCTCTAACAGTAACTCTAAAACAGAGATATTCTCTAACTCATAACCGTTTCGTTTTGTTTCATCCCCATCGTTATATATATATATATATATATATATATATATATATATATATATATATATATATATATATATATACACACATACAAGCAGTGTAGATAGCAAAAACAAATAATAAACATGAATATTGATAGTACTAAAGTGCAAATAAATATGTGCGAAAAGAACTCACATGTTCTTTTTTTTTATCAAATTCAATAATTCTTTTTTTTTAGAAGTGAAAGATAATGACAAAGCACACTGACTAATGTATTTACAAAACACGAATTGTCTTGACATTTTGGCCCTGCGACCAGTTAGTACGTACTGCGGTTTGTAAATTGCCTTTCGAAAAGAAGAAATGCGTGCGGAAAGAACTCGTGTTCTCTTTATTTAACAAATTCAAAAATTATTTCTGAAATGAAAGGCAATGACAAAACTCATTGACTAATGCATTTACGAAAGACAGTACACCATGTTAGAGTTGCTTTCACCTGAATTGAGAAAAGACATTGTAAACTGTTTTAAACCAGGAAGTTGGTCCTCTGTTTGGAGGATCATTGCTCTTTCCAACTTGAATGTATGGATTGCCAATTTACATACCGCAGTGCACTGATACAGACGATGAATTAAGAATTAAGAATGATTACTAAATGTCCACTTAGAATACATTTTCCATATAAAGCCAACAAGAGCCTAGCAGCTTCTATTCCTCCATATTTTATCACTTTCTGTGATGTATGTGCAATTCTTAAATATTAATTTGCATTTCTTATATGATGACATGCTGAGCAATAAAAACGAATCTGATTATGTTATAAGACCGTGTTTTTTCTTCATGCACGAGAAAACGATCAGTGTGGTTAAGCAATAATGACAGCGTATCATCACTATAAACAATGTCATAATATGCCATCTTATACCGTCCTACTACAATTTGATACTTGCTGAAACTTGATTCACCCATATATTTTGCTTCCAAAGTTCAATGTTCATAAGAAACATATCTCGACATATACATATAATTTATTCCGGTATTATGTATTTGTTTTCCTGTATTTCGTTTGTTCCCCTCTTATATCAGAATATAAGAAAAGAGTAAAATACCCAACGTCAGTTTACATATAATTGATATTAATTGAATAAAAGGTATAACTAACTAACAAACCCCTATTATCTATAGTAATGAAAAGTAAGATGTAAAGGTCATGTTGGTCAAACTGTTACTTACGTGTACAGCCTGGTACCACATCACTGGGACTCCATGTTCCACTATCTAGACAAAAATATCGTCCATCAGACGCGATTGGCAAATCGTTATTCGCGTTGCAGAATATTTGACAAAATGGTCTGGTGTTGATACTGTCACAAGCCAACGCTCCGTTGATTGGGGCATCCAGAGCATGGCATAGTACCACTGTAAAATTAAAGTTGTTGCTGTTGATGATGATGATGATGATGATGATGATGATGATGATGAAACATAGAAGTCGATAATAATATCGTATATGCATAATGAGAAAGCATTTTCCAGTAGACTCTTTAGTAAGTGGTAATCTGCGTATGTGGGAATATTTTCCCTTATCAACAGTGAGGTCTTACTGGTGCACAGCGATAAATAAATTAACGCATGCTACACAATTTACAGATGCATTGCTCATTTTATTAAAATGCTTTCTTTGATGCATCAGATTTTTTAAAATTTCTGATACTGATTTTTAAAATGGATTTATCTAACAAAGTTATGAATTTATATTTTGATTGCAGCATAATTTTAAGATATTTTTATTCTCTGTTCCTTTTTGTACATAAATTGTTGTTAAAATTTTGATTTCCATATTGTCTGTTTGTAGAGCTCTATCCTACTCTTTCTTGTTATATCAGGATGGCAGATTGATTTGGCAAATCCAAATTAACATTTAAAATCGATAAAACGTTTAAAAATGGATTAACTAAAATAAATGCATTCACATTATTGATGAAAGGAACTTGAGCTCCCCATGAAATCAACATATAATATATATATATATATATATATATATATATATATATATATATATATATATATATATATATGAATTGAGTGGAAAGCGTAACATTCATTTCTGTTTGTAACAACATCCTCACAAGATCTTGTTTAGTCTATATATGTGAAAATCAATCGAGTTTTAGTTTGAGATATATGAAAGGTTTGCAATAATCAACATTAATATATAACACGCATTAATGAAAAATAAATGTAATGCTCTAAATAGCTATTTACATGCTTAGGATGTAATTCATAATTATGTAATTAAGGTAAGGCATCTGAAACTGAATATCATCATTGTTTAGAGTGTAAGCTATTATGGAACCCAACTTAGTATCCGAATTCTACATCTGAATCAGCTACTTTGCCCTGCGACGACTGACCTACTACTTACGGCTCATTTCAGCTAACTTATAAACTAGTTTGTGAAGTTCAAAGCTGTTCAAGATTTCCACAAGCAAAGCAGAGCAGAAAATATTCATAATTGTCTTCGTATGTTTACTATGCAAATATTATTATCAATATGATTCATATTCATGTATATCACTCATAGTCCTCTCTCTCTCTCTCTCTCTCTCTCTCTCTCTCTCTCTCACACACACACACACACACACACACACACACACACGTATTATGCTAAGTGCTGTATTTTATGGATGGGCTTTTCATAAATTGGAGAACAAAACACCAATTGCTTCAGTACGTTTGCAATAATTATGTTTCTACTATGCTAGGTAAAGGCCAATAAAGAAGCAAATTACTATGAAAATAAATATTCTAAATGAAAGAAGGAAACACCTTACATGGTGCATCAAATCAATATATTACATAACCAAACCTTATAAATTATGTAACATTATGCAATTTCAATCAGTTAAATTATTGCTCAAACAAGAGATCATTTGTCCAAAAAGACATATTTAGCACTCTTTCCATTTTATCGTATTTCTTCTCTGTCTCTCTATCTAGTAAGGGAACATATGCGACATGTCTGAAATAGACACTGGCTATTTCATTGATGGTGTCGGTGAGTTGAATTAACATGTCAATAAATGCATTTCAATAAATAAATTTAAATGAAACGATTGATTTCTTTTTATTTTGAAACAGTATCTTGTACCAAGAAAACTTCTACAAAAGTACTATTTTCTTAGATATATCATAACAGTGTTAAAACCCTACAAGCGTTAAACCAACCCTGCTTTCGTTCTGCCACATCAACATAAAATATACAATTTGGGAAATACACCTGCACGAACAAAGCAAAGGAGGTAGGTTTTGGGATCTGTCAATATAAATAGCTGCTTATAAAGTATGGTAGAAGACTATGCTGTTACGGTTAGCACGAACGATTCTCAAACGGAAATGAAACATGATTAGAAAAGATAGAGATGCCTAAATCAAGATAACTTCCATACCGATTTTTGCGATACCGATCTTTTAAGCTTAATGGCAGATATTGCTTCCGAGATTCATCCATTTGACTAGAATTAAGATCCTTAGATTTACAAATTTACTTGTGAACATTTAAAATTAATTCCATGTTAAAATTATATACATGTGGTTATGGATTGTATTTAATATGTTGAAACGTTTTACAAAATGTACAATTATATGCCAAATAGGTTTTAAACAAAAAGAATGAAGAATCAAACCTAAACATTCTGGTTCTTGTATCCAAGTCCATATTCCAGTCAATGCACCGTTCTGTGCTGTGCATGTTATTTTGGAATCCCCAAGAAGTGGTAGATTGCTTCGGCACGAAACTGAGCAACTGTCTCCCACGTTTAAACTCGTGCAAGAAAATTTCAGGTTATCGTCGAGAAGCTGAGTGGAAGGGTGCACACATGTGATTACTGGAGAAAAGGAATGATAAATGAAATTGAATACGTAACATCATGTATTTATGTTTCTGACAAAATAATGAACATATTACACGTAGAGTTGAAAAAGACGTTTGTTTAATTTGATGATACAATGCAGATAAGCACCACCACTAAATCCTATTGTCGCCAAATAAGCAATGGATAGACACACTATTCCTACGGTCAATAATATAAAGCAGTATGCAATGATGCAAGCGTTGTTCAAATGGTTGTATCTGAATTAAGTATCGTGGTACAATCATCAAGATTTGTCACATGATTCTGCAGGATTGATCACACATACATTTGAGCGTGATTCAAATACTTTGATCACATGAAAAAGTTACTTATGTAACTTTTTCGACAATTCACATAATGATTCTTTCTAACAGATATGTAACGTTCTTCATTCTGTTTTCCACAATGAAAGAGATTTCTCTGGTAAGCATGACTATTACATTCAAGTTTATACATTACAGATGAATCGTGTCAGTATTTTCATCTGTTCATTTGTATTGTATTCGTTTTTGGATCAGAATCATACAAAACAATTTTTGTTCTTAGCACATCAAAATAATTTCTATATATATTTACTTCTCACTTCCAGAAAAATATAACACTTAGGAGATTTATTTCCCTTGGTGTCAACTGCATAGTATTGTACTAAGGTTAATCCAGAAGAAATGTTGGAGCCAAATGGAGGACCGGAATCCTGTATCAGTTGGATGTTTGTTCCGTCAATGGAGTCCACAGCTTCCGGTTTCACCCATATTACATTATACTTGGTTGTACCTGCATCTGCGTAAAACGACTGCAGAGTCAGACAGTTTGTTATCACAGGAGGTTCTTTATCTATGAATTAAAATAGAATAATAGACAAGTAAATTTCGGTTGATGGATAAGTTATTTGGTAGTTGTAGAAAATGGGCGAATATATATATATATATATATATATATATATATATATATATATATATATATATATAATGTTTTCCTGGTCGCGGCAATATTTAAACTCGGAACGTTGTATTTTCTTTCAAGTTTGCTTTGTTTAACGATTTCGAGTCTGTAGTAAATCAGACTAAACGCTCTCCTTTTGACATTATTTGATGTTTAAAATCGCATTGATATAACAAACATGTACTAAAATATTAAAAGAACCTTTAAAATTCACGTCTCTTACTTGTATAGAAGCTATAATTTTAAAATATGTTTCAATTCATACCTATACAAGAAACATCTACATTGCTTATCCATGTCTTATTGGCACCACATTGCGAAAATGAACGTCTTTTTAAGTCGTATCCTGTATCACATTCTGGCCAGCATACGGAGTTGTAGCTGTATTCGATATCGAGGCATACGTTGAAACCATTGCTGGGGTCGGCTGGCTTTGAACATTTTTTCTCTGTCATTAAACACAAAAGGTATGTTGAGTTATTAACAAGGCAGAGCTCCTCAGGGAGCATTTTAGAAGGAAAGTGATTTCTTGAACAATTTCTGAATTCTCTAAAATGTTTCCCAGCTCTCCTTTCTCCATAAGGAGAATACTCTGTGGACATTTCTGTGTTACCATGGTATTAGATTCTCTATATCATATCGTTGGAACATACGTTCGAGATAGAAATAACATAGAGTTCTGGCATATATATATATATATATCGCAGATAGAAATGAAAGACTGGTTGAAAATAACGCATATTTAATTAAGCTATACATTATAAACTTTATCCCTGTGAAGGACAATGCATCTAACTAAATAAAATCCCAAAGTGTTGGACACCAAATGGCAAAGAAAAAAAAAAAAAAAAATAAAAAAAAAAAAAATAAAAATCAAAAGTATTTGATAAACTTACTTGACAATGCGGGTGTAAAAGTCTTCTTAGCACTAGATAAATATTAACAGACTTTCTATACTTTACAAACATTCTTTGTCTTGGGCGTGATTTTAAATGTGCAAAGCTGTTGACTTCATTATCACTGAAGGACTCAGAAACATTTACGAGAAGAATAGGAAGAAAGAGAAGAAGAGATAGAGTGAGTGGAGGCACACACTCCAAACGTACCCAGCTGAAAATGAGACACAATACATATAGCTTAATATGAGTAATACAAAGACCAATGCAATGTATCTGAGCTGCGATTTCATTTTTATTTACGGGGAGATATAAACGAGTCCGCAAAGGTAGTCTTATCCAGTGGTCAGTTGAATAGAAAGGACATAAAACCTAGAGTTACCGATTTAATCGAAGACTAGCTTTCGGTGCCTTAAGCCAATTTTATAGTCGTTAATGCTAGTCTACCGAATGCCGTCGAACTTTTAGTAGTACTGTTCAATATGTAAATGAAATCCGAAAGAGGAGAATTAGATGGCCAGGACATGCGATGTGAAAGACTAATACCAGGCTAGTCAGGTCACCAAAAATGTCACTTTCGTGGGGTCCGTAAGTGGAACAAAAACAGGAATAGTTCGTACCAACTGGATGAGACCATCAGTAAAGATGTAATCGGCACGAATAGACGCTGGGTGGGTTTAGTGGGACATAGAAAGTAGCAAAAAACGGGAACCGGGTTATATATTTTATATGATCTTATGTCCAAACAGGAATGAAGAGAATTAAGTGAGTAAGAAAATGTTTAAATGTAAGAACTACTTGGATATAAAATTGCTTAATTGATATATAGTGTAAGTGTTCGCGTGCCTGCCTTCAATGTCATGGATATCCTCGAAATTTGGAAGGAAACGTCTTGGCATTAACAATTTATCTTCAGTTGGATCATCATGTTTTGAAGATATTTTTGCTCTTTGTTATTTAACCTTAAGTTACACTCTGAAATATAACACAGAGTACTCACTTGTACATCTTTGATTGTTTAATCCTGACCAAGTACCGTCAGCTTGACACTCTGTAACTAGATTGCCGTTGAGCTCAAATCCATCATTACAATCGAAAGAGCACCGTGTGCCATATATAGGATCGGAACTGTCACAGCTTCTGTATCCATTCTGTGGCCAAATGGCATTGCCACATCGTGTCACTATATTATAAATTATAATGGATGTTGTAAACGTATTGCGTTGGAAGACCATTTTGAAAACAAAGAGGAGAATTATTATATAAGACAAAACTTTCACCAAAAAATGTTGTCTTCTCTTAGTTGTCAGCATTGCAAACTTTATGGGTAAACTGATTTTATTTGGATGATGTTCACCTACAAACGACAGATACATTACTACAATATGAAATATGCAGTTGCACTTTTAGATTTAACTCATTTTTGGGCCGGAATGTCTGAAAAACTGAATGTTAAGTCTGCCATGTGGTTGAAAAGAATGTTTTCTACTCAAATCGTATGTTACATATACATGTGGATTGCATTTTATATGAACTCCCACGAAAAAATACTAATCATCACGAAACATAAATTCACTGTGAACTAGGATAAGTATCTAAAGCTTACATTTTGCTTTAGTATCAAAATTTTGCCTGTGGCAGATATCTAGTGACAAATGCACAATCTATCATTTCTTACCATAATTTTAATATTTCACAGAAGAACATAATATCATCTTTCATTACAAAATTTAAATATGCCATCTAAACCCTGGATGTGTTAGCATTCATTTGTCTTGAGGTAAGAAAGCTGTATAGTTACCTTGAACTCTAAAATTAAAAGAACAGTATGCAGTATATCCTTTCTCGTCCGTTGCTGAATAGGAAATATAATGATAACCTTCAGGAAAGGGAGAACCACTTGATAAACCAGTAGGCACAACACTGTAATAATAATAATAATAATAATAATAATAAGAAGAAGAAGAAGAAGAAGAAGAATACGAATAATTAATAATAATAATAATATGCATGAACCTCGCAGATTGTTAACTGAGTACATATCATGTTGTAATAATGTTCATGCATATATCTCAAAACATGGTGAATTCGTATCAATTATTACCCCACTAAATAGATTATTTGGTTGAGTGGGGATTATAGGGCTAGTGGAAGAATAATTTTGTGCTTGATACTAGGAATGGACCGAATGGAGGAGAATAGTGCATACCCTTGTTTTGTATAAATTGGACATGCTGTTAAAAGTGTTTATTATTCTGGAGGATATGACCAAATGCGCAATATGTTGCATCCTGCAGGTGGTAAAGGAAGACAAAAAGCAGCAAGATTACTTTATTGTTAGGAAACTGACACCAGTTATTTTTACTATTTGCTGTAAGTTTAGTTTTCGTCTTGATACTCCCACGAAACGGTCTCTTAAAGGGGTGAGCGTGGGAATGTAGTTATTGGGATGCATTATCAAGAAAATTCCAATGTCCAATTGTTGGACGGGAAGCTTTTCTAAATAACATTGTCCTTGTTTTGGGATATCTGAAATTTACATTGCGAGGGAATATGGATTTTATGTTGGCGATAACAGGCATATATATTATAGCGGAATACTTCCTCGGCTACACTAACCCAAGTCTCGCTCTCTTGGGTTTTTAGGATAGGTCTTGTATTTAGAGTGATACCCCGCTGGATCTGTCTAAGGACTGGCACTCCAGAGTATGACAAATTTCTACCTCAGCGAGATACCGTCTTATTCCTGGCTTCTTGTGTGTCGCCGACTTGGTCGCAGTCGTCGACTGGGTCACAGGGTCGCCGTCTGGTAGCCGTCTTGTCGCAGTCATGGTCGCCGACTTGGTCGCAGTCGCCGACTGTGTCGCAGGCTTATCTCGGGGTCGACGACTGGTCTTCCTCTGGTCGCCGACTTGGTCACAGGGCTGTCGCCAAGTGTCTGACTGGGTCGCAGGGTCGCCTACTTGGTCGCCGTCGCTAACTGGGTAGCCGACTTGTCCCAGGGTCGCCGACTGGTCGCCGACTTGTCTCAGGCTTGATCGCCGAGTGGGTCGCAGACTAGTCGCATGGTAGCCGACTTGTCCCAGGGTCGCCGACTGGTCGCCGACTTGTCTCAGGCTTGGTCGCCGAGTGGGTCGCAGACTAGTCGCAGGGTCGCCGACTTGTCTTCCTCTGGTCGCCGACTTGGTCACAGACTCACCGACTGGTTGCAGACTTGTCGCAGGGTCGCCGATTGGTCGCAGTCTTGGTCGCCGAATGGGCCTCTGACTTGTCGCAGCCTTGGTCGCAGTCACAGGCTGGGTCGCCGACTTGTTGCAAGGTCGCCGACTGTGTCGCAGAGTCGCATCGTTATCCGATCGAGATCGACAGAGAGAGACGACAGTGAGAAATGATGAAAGAAGAGCTATCCTCAGTCAAAAACGTGTATCACCACAAGACCTCTGCGTTTCTTGGACGAGCCTTATAGCGCCGGGCTTTTGGTCGACGAAAGACCTTGTCCCTATTCTTTTCCGATTCCCTGGCCTGGCTCTCTGTCTCTCTCTCTCTCTCTCTCTCTCTCTCTCTCTTGTCCAACGAAATACGACCAAGTATGCTTGGTATGGCGGGGTGGTTATACTACTACACTGTAGGGAAAGTTTTCACGCTATGCTACTTCTTAACACACCACCGTAGCAGCCACAGTTAGTCCGTATATATACCCAGGCGGAATCACGCAACGCAAAACTAAGACGTTAGATGGCACTACAAAGCTCACCAAATATTTTAAATCGCAACATAAACTTTAACGAAACGACATATTAAATAGCGAAACGAAAATTGAAGTCCATTGGGTTTCCTCGTTACAATATGTAATAGATGATTTTATAAAAGAGAACCAATTCGTTTACAGAAAATGCACTAAACATGACCTTAATATAATACCAATTTCGTATTACCACTGTTGAAACCAGCTATTATTTCATGAGGATCAAATTGTAGACCTTGCAGCATGTCCAACTATTCCTTATTGAACTTACATAAAAAAATGTATGCATATTTTTGGATGTTTTTATTTATTCCCCGTTCTGACTTCCACCCAACAACAGTCTTAGCCTCCTGGGTATGTGGCCTATGATAAGGAGTGCATCAAAGGCACATGTCAGGTATTTGCGTTTGTCTTTTACTGCCCAGTACGTATATAGATGGTTATATTATGCGGATCTTGGAAGTTTGCAAGCTATAACCCAGAGGCTAAGCCCACTCGAAAGTAGGTTGAACGTCTGGGCCGATGATAGTTGCATGTATGCCATTGTATTGCTATGCTCAATAAATGTATTTATGGTTGTGAAGTGGGGATCTCAAAGATTTCAAAGTTGTGACACAGGGGCCAAATACCCGAGTGTAGAGAAAGATTGCGGAACATTACCCAGGGATGTCATTCCTATATATATTGACACTTGGGTCATTGACCACACACACCAATTCTCAGATACTTAAGACTGGTGTCATTTGCAATTTGTGCAAAATAATTTAACTACATAGACCCTTACAATGTGTGATCAAACGTACAGAAGCGTTGATACAGTCCAAATCCATAAGACCCGTATTTACTGAAGCTTTAGGTGCCTAACTTTAACTGTAGGAGGAGTTCGAGGACATTAAAAACGTGAGTGAGAATCTGTGCGTGTACCCTTACATAGGCACGTACGCATCGACAGTTTCGCAACATTTACGCGCTTTTAAAAAAAACTTTGGAATACTACTACTACTACTACTACTACTACTACTACTAATAATAATAATAATAATAATGACTAGTGGTAATAGTACTATTACTTCGACTGCTTCTGCTACTGCTACTATTACTCTTGATTCTACCTATTTATCTGCTTCATATACAACTTGCGCAGTTACGATAACTACTGGAAGTCACGACTACTACAACTACCACTATTACTACAGTTATATGCATTTCAAGTGTTAGAACAAATATATTCCGGTATGAGTTTCATATCAAATATTAACCGGCTTGCTGGGTTGTTTCTCTATATAATACCTTTTGAATATTAAGCCTTCAACTACAGAATGAGCAATCTTGCACTTGATATGTTAATTAATTCATATAATTTAAAAATAAATTATATTTATATGTAATAAAGCATCTGACTTCCAACAACCAAGGTTATGCGACTAACATGTCCTTTTTGAAACATGTCCTTTTAGGAAGAAATGTGCAGTAGATGAATATCATTGATCGATTTGTGGACAAAATATCGTTGCTTACAAGACTGCCGTTAAGGTCTACTTAATAATTAATATTCAAATTATTTCGTTGTTGTTTTTGCTGTTGGTGGTGGTGGGAATCAACTTTTAAATTGATGTGACAATATTATGATTTTCTAATAAACAAGGGATTTTCTTACACTGATGCAAAATATACTACCTTAAGCTTCTGCCTTGTCCATCCTTGGCAGAGGGGAGAGTCCACTGTATTACAAGTTCTTTCGTATTTATTTCGGCAGTGTATACACTTCGATTTCTTATTTCTGGAGGTGGGCATGTATTCGCATCAAAAGTTGGTGGTTGCCATAACACTACAGTAGTAGCTAAAATAAACATAATATCATAGTGTGACGCCTGGCAAAGGACATAAACAGTGTTCGAGACGAAAGACATTATTGGAATGCATTTGTGGACTACTTAATATAACTAATTTTATAAGTACTTTTTATGAAAATATTGTTGCTTTTATTAAATGATTTCAATTTCAGATGTTATCCGTGTATACAGAGTTATATGCATTTGTAGAACTGAAAGGAAAAGACTGAGATTGTGCATTTGAATACTCTTGAGTGGCAAAGTACACTATTCACAAGCTGTAGATTCAAAAGTTTTTTTCTTCAGAAAAACTGTCTCAAACCTCCCAGAAAACAAACAATAAAATCCCGCCCAAAACAACACATACTTTCCGTGCAAAAGAGCCAGCAAACAAAATCTGTGACGGAATCAACGACACTGTCGACGACATCCTCAACAAAGCCCCAACCTCTTTTTTTCCTCCTATTAAGACCTAAGAAACAAACAAACAAGCGAAACGATAAAATAAACAAAAGAAAACAAACAAAAACAATAGAACAATAAGCAGTAATTACACGAAAAAGTCCTCAATTCGGTATAGAATACCCTATTGATAGAAGTGGCGATAATGATTCCTGGCTCACTCATTACCTTTATTAAAACATGTAGCCATACTTGTCGGTTGATGTCAGATTTCTTTGATTAAATATTATATTTTCTCACTTCTGCCTATAATGCCTATGATTACTGTGAGCAGAGTACAGATACACTACATTATCGTAAATGAATTACGGCAATTGTTCAAATCTTAAACATTCCCTAACTGGCGTATAAATTGCAAAGCCCAAGGGGGCTTCAAACTTACCTCACATAGAGACTGTTACGGTATCACAACGAAATTAGAACTCTTTTGTCACTTAAGGGATTGATATAAAATTAGTGAAATTCACATGGGGTGGGAACATAGACTTTGTCATTCATATATATATATATATGATTATATTGTTGCCATTCTATATCAACCTTGTTTCCATATACAGGGATATTTAAAATGATCAGAGGGTTGTGCGCTGTGCAACAAAGCTCTTCGTTAGTGAACACTACATCAGTGCATGTCTTCAAAGTACTCCCCTCCGAATGCAGCTCTACATTTGTACAGTCTGATTATAATGCCAGTTTGTAGTTACATTTTGGTATGTTGTTCGTACATTTGAAAATGACACATCTAACAGCTCCTTAACGAATTTTTAACAATTGGGTTCAACCAAGAATACCTTGGAGCTAAATCAGATTTGCATGGATGATGTGGCCAGGTTTGAACGCTGCGTCCTTTAGTCTTTCATGACGGTGGATTTATGCTCATGTGCGTTGTCATTGAGCAGATGTATTACTCGGATAGCAGAAGTGATCCACAACGTTTGGATACACTTTGGAGAAACTAGCTGAGTTAGGCTCCGATACTTGTGGGACGGGGTTTATGAATCTAAAATATTGTGTGTAAAACTCTCTTATTTAAACAAACAAACAAACAAACAAACAAACAAAAATCCCTAACCGATTGTAAATTCTCATTAATGTTGGTATTGAACATATTTTTCATGATCACCTGATAAACCGAAGCGAATGTTAAAAAAAATTACAGCATCGAATAATAAAAATTACCATATAAATTTCTTGTAATGTTCCACCTGCCCGCAACACAACAGGCTTCCCCTGTGACATAATCCTGCAACTTGATATTACATGTTGTGTGGCATGGCGGACTACCTTGAAAACACCAGTTGATGGCGTAATATCGTTCCAGCACGTTAAAATCACAAGGCTTGTTCATACTTTGCTGTAGATAAATTGCGTGAATCTGTCGAAAAAGATATAATGATATTCATCCAACATTATAAGGATTTCATTTCCCTTTTGATTTTCCAAATTGTTTTAGATTCAATTACTCAAGAATCAAATCAACAATGAAACATTATAACATATCTTGCTATAAGCATGCTCAGCTCTTAAGCAGTAAATAAATATTTTAAATTTTGATATTTATTCATGTTAGTGTGGCGGCTACATTTATTATTTTTTCATGATATTGTAAAATGTTAATGCAATTTAACCTTGAAATTGGTTAAACAATACTTACGGCGTCCTTCAGAATTTGCAATCCATTGTTAGCACCTCCACGAGAACAAAATAGAAGCAGTATAAGTGTGGAAACAAATTTCATTTTCCCAACAACTCTCGTCACCTATCAGGCGGAATACAAAATTGAACGTAGTATTAGTTACTTGTTCCTTTAAAATAATCCGTTTTAGCCAAAGAGATGGTATGCATAGAAGATGAACGTCAGTATGTCGCATGTGTTTCAGAACATATTCAATGTATCGATTAAAAATGATTATACAGGTATAATTTGTATTATTATTATTATTATTATTATTATTATTATTATTATTATTGCTATGATTATTATTGATAATAATAATAATAATAATAATAATATAATAACAACAACAATAATAATAATAATAATAATAATAATAATAATTATTATTATTATTATTATTATTATTACATGTATTATTATTATTACTACATTATTAAAGAAATACAAATGGTATATACAGAGCAGATCATTCATTGATAGGAACAAACAGGAAATATTCGAAATAACGAAGTGAAATCAACAATGAAAGACGTCTTTATGATACAGTACAACAGTAAACGTATGTTCCCAAACAAAGTCAGAAGTATCTGTCCTCTGTTCCTTTAATCCTTTCCTCCCCCGTAATCTGCAATCCACCAAGATAATGGAGGAAATCCAAAGGATACATCCAAGGAAATACTTAAGTGTCAAGCCAGTATCTTAAACAGTACCAGACGTAATACATTATACATGGATAGATATGTGGAAACGCGCGGAGTGATTCGATTGCACACAACCCAATAATTCTACAAACGGCGCAGAAGTAATGTATGGAATTAACATCATCATCCCAATACAAAAACACCAACATACACAAACGCAAAAGTTACATACTACTACTGATGATGATAATGATGACTGGTACTTGAATTACTTGAAAACAATTATTACGTTTTGAAGAAAAACATCGTAAGAACACCACGGAACAAAAATACAAAATAGTGTATCACTATATAATACTTACCGAATCTGAATGCGGATTTGGAGTCGCCGGAATTAATCTGGAGTACTTATTATGTGAGTGTTTATATATTACTGCAAGATAATACAAGTAACAAAGAATCATTAAGGAAGTATAATTCTATTGGCTGTATGGCCTACCCACAAAAGTCCCATGGTGCTGTGGAGCTCTCCTCACCTTTGTTTAATCGAGCAAGACGAAGTTTAGAAACATGAATACGTTTATTTACCTTTGCTTAATTTTCACTTCATGGCATGACAGTAAGTTATATTACTACATTGATATTATAAGCGTATGGAACCTTCGGCATATAAAATTCAAATGCTTTCAAACTATCAAAGTAAATCTTTCATTTTGAGGCTCTTCCCGGTATCCGAACTTTCCAAGAAAGCCACGTGAAGGACAATTCTATCTTATACAAACATTTACTTCATACGTAATAATTTAATTGAATAAAAAGCTTGACAAATAAATCCATTACTGCATTGACAAAAAGAAGTTCTTAGAATGGCAAGTAATTTTAGGATATCGACGTTTTAGATTGTACATATCATGTATCAAACTGGGTATTTTGTTGAACTGATAATGTTTTCATACGGATAGGAAGAGAATGTTATTTTCGCTAACACATTTCTTGCGCAGATTGATACAGTAAACATTGCTGGGGTGGATGGGACAAAACGTTACAACACATTTCAGAGCGTAACCCCATTAAACTTATTTAATGATTCTATGTTTCCTTGTAATGATTTTGGTCTCTTTTTTGTTTGTTTTAGTTTGAATATTTATCTGTTGGCAAAATTTCAGTTTGTGTCTGTAACAGATGCTGCACCCAAATTTCGAGTTTCACTTAATTTCGGTTTGCAATCGACACTAATCAATATATGTAAGTAAGAGTTTTTTTTTTCTTTTTCGGAAGAATGTGTATAGTTTATCGTTGAGCAAAAGGTATACGATACTGTACGCTTGACACAGAATATCGAGTAGCAATAGGTCATGCATGTTCAGTCACTGACAATATGCATGATTCGTGTGGAAATTAAAAAAAAAAAAATAATTCATTGTTAGGCATTTGCTATGGTGCCTTCGCAGATATTACATACTAATATGTTAGAGAGTCAACAGTCCAGGCCCATTTTAAGATCTATTCATCCTCAGAGAGAGAGAGAGGGAGAGAGAGAGAGAGAGAGAGGGGGGGGGATGTCAAATAAGCCCAAATATAGAAATACAGTTCTGAAAAAAAATAAAATAAATAAATAAATAAAAAAAAAACACTGTTAAGGGCAGAGATACTTCCTATGTGGAAAGAGAGAATAGTTCCAAAAGTGATATCGCCATTGTGGCGATAAAAGTTGTATTGCTACTATGGTGATACGATTTTTCCCGCTGATATATTTCAACATCTCATTATCAAATATGGACTAAAATTAACGACTCACGCAAAGTGGACTTGAAACTCGTCTTCCTCACCGTAATCGATTTTTATCATATTCTGATTTCGACATCAATCAAAGTCAGATTCCAGAATATCTGTTTCTTTACACATTTACCAACTTATCAGCCCAACATTTCTTAGTTACTTTGTTTCTCAGTACTGACATAAATTATGCTGAGCGACTCGATCAGTGATTATTTCCCAACAAACCTTAAGAAGATAGTTCTCTTGGAAGACGAGCATTTTTATTGATGGTTTTGCATGAACTGATCGGGAGAGATGTCAAATCTGGAAAAGCATTAAATGTAGTCAATATACCACACCGGTACCTTCACTACGGAAAACATAAATTTTAGGCAGATAAAACAGCCCCACGCTTATAATGATACTGACTGGAGTCTTAAGGGCTGATATCATCCATTCATTAAAACCTGCGAAACTCTGCATACATCTGTGTACCTTTTATACACATACCGGTATATTTCGCGCCCGTTGTGCCACCGTCGGCTGAATCCTTTGTTTGGTGACTTGTAAATCCAAATAGAATAGCACAACTCTCTGTCCTGGAGCCATTTTGAATTTCGCGCTATATATGGCTATTACTAAATATGGGTAAGTGCCTAAACTTTACGCAGATGTGTTCCTGAAAGATTTACATGCAGCATATTGCACATTTTAATAAAGAGATGACGTCAGATCCACATATCTTTCATCAGTATTAATACAGATTTGAGGCGGTTGATTTATGGGACTACTTCAATTGCATCTGAAAGTTTAAAAGATCATGTTTGTTCATTTCTGTGTAAGAAGAGCGATCAACAATTCTTCGGGTGTACGCTTTCGCCATATCCTTCATGTGTGTCGAAACCATCGCTTTTGGGTTTGGGCTTTTAGCTCAGTTTCGAACTCCCCCACCCCCGCCTCATTTCGATGAGCGTTTCAACAAAAAATTACATTGATGCCTATGTTATAATGTTGTGATTTCGAAATGTCAAAGTGATTTATTTAAAGCCTCGTATTGTATTCTCGCTATTGCGTATCAGCTTTGTATATAAAAAATTAATACTGAGAATTAGGCATTCGTAATTGTAAACACAATTCTTGGAAATTATTGAGAAGATTGATTCTTTAAATTTAATCATTCATTTTAATTACAGTGCACTAACATTCACTGGATACATAACAGCTGTACGGGATTACTGTAAATTCATTTAAAGTCATTTTTGGATTATAACATAGTGATTTTTCTGTATTGTTGTACATCAATATAATACAGACTATCATTGGGAAGAATTCTGAAACTCATTAGGATTACTTGGAACTTTAGGAATTGATTGAAAATTACGTACTTTAGGAATTCATTCACCACACTGCAAGTTAGGTTTAATTCTTTCAATTAGTATTTTAGAGAAATAAATTGACATTTTCAATTATACAAAACTTGTTGATTTTGCTCTTTCTTGTTACTTATTTTAAGTCTATAGAGTCGTAACAATTTAAGCTTATTGATATATACCATAGTAAATATAATGAGCCTAATAACAAGGGTGACTTGTGTGACTTGTGTGTAGTCTTTTGTGATGTCTACAATGTCTCTAAAGCATTTGACCGGGTTTTGACATAAAGGTCTAACACAAATTACAGGGCAATTGCAATATTAAATCTGTACTTGGAATTTTACTGCCTATCCAATAGACTAAAAAGTGTGTTTTGTAAACACGGTGGAATCAAGTAACCAATCCGTTGCTGTTGGCATACCACGGGGCTTCTTAACAGGTATGCTATTATATATTATGTACATAAATGATATAGGCAGCAACCTCTTGAACTAAACTTGAAAACTTGAAAACGAAATTCTTCCTTTTGTTGACTTCCATAATCATCTTGGTGTAACTTTCAGTAGGCTAGACAACAGTACCAAACATACTGATAAAATATTTATGTCGACCTAAAATGATAACTGCATGGAAATGATGGAAATATAAATTTAGCCACCAAACTTTACAAATTAAACTTGCGGAGACATCCTGAATTCTTGTTTACTTTTTTGTATTGTTTGGTTCAAACGTTCTTCTCCGCTCGTTCATCCCAATTTGTTTGTTACTTTGTTTTAATTGCCGCCCTAGGAACAACAATTAAACTATCCACTATGTCTTTCTTCCTATGTGTCCCCGCTGACGAACAAGTGGTCGCGATTTCGAAACTCGAGGTGGCATTCCAAATTTTTAAAATATTTTGTTGTACTTTTGGTTCAAACATTCTTTTAAACTCGCTCATCCCAATGATTTTCTATGTTTTGCTTATTTTATTTTTTTTTTCCCGTCATAGGACGGGCAATTATCCTAGTTATAGAATAATAGGAGAGAGTATCAAAGCCCTCTCTGAGCGTTCATAGGGACAATAGCTGGAGAGCAAACGAAAACCCAATGTGACCTCTGACGGATAATACATGGACAGAGAATAAAGCCTCGTGTGACGCTTGACAGAGTTATAAAATTGAAAACAGAATAAAGCTCAATGTGACCTCAGTTAGAGATACAATAAATGGAGAGAAAACAAATCCCTGCGTGTCACTAGTCTAACAATTAATACGAGTGTGAATCGAGGCACTATCTAGCCCCTAATAGAGAGCGATAACAAAGAAATTGAATAAACGCTGTATTTGTTCTTTGATAGAGATAATAACATAGAGCTAACTAACGACCTACATGACCTCTAACAGAGTGAACACTAATGGAGAGGATGAAGGTCGCATGTAATATCTGATAGAAAGAGTAAATGGTAAGAGACAGAACGAAACCTTGTGTGAACTCTTCTATGGAAAGATTAATGAGAGAGAGAGAGAGAGAGAGAGAGAGAGAGAGAGAGAGAGAGAGAGAGAGAGAGATCTATTCTATCCTGGGGAGTATTAAAAGAGTGAATGAAGGCGCTATGTAACCGTTGACAGAGAAAATTATGGGAATGACTATGAAACACCCATGTCTCATTGGGCACAGAGAATACTAAGATTGCCAAAGTTCTCTTATAAAAGCAATGATATATAATGTTACATTTGATAGAGAGAATACTCGGACAGAATAAAGGCTAAATGTGACCTCTAAACTGTATGTCAATCTGGTCATGTAGGCACATCTATTCAAATTAAATATAAATTGTTTTCAATACTGTAATACTAATATAGTTTAATCTAAGTCTATTCAAGTCAAATTAGTGAAAGCTCTGCACCTTAAACGTCATAAAAAAACATCAATTCGAAATTCATTGATCGCTATGGACTTTTTTAATGATGACCAGATATTGAACTGGGTTGGGAGAAGAGGACGTCGGGTCTATCATAATAAAATGCACGGTAGAATTTTTTTTTTTTTCCACACGCGCATCTTTCATTGTCACATTACAGGGCATGACAACCAATCTGATTTGTACTGGATCGCACCTTTAGATTGACCTTGTCCAAGAATGTCTATGTAATGTAACAATGGTTTTTCCATACGTGTTTCTCGGGTAGTGTAAATAATTACCTTTTCAAGAAATATGGATATATGAGGATCCCCCCCCCCTACAAAAAAGTTAATAATTGCCATTTATAGGTATCTGTAATAAATTTTAAATTTTAAAAATGGCACTAATTACTGAAATTCTCGCTTCTGAGCGCCTACGTGACCTTTATGACTTCTACCATAATGGGAAACAATAGGGATATATTTTGAAAGCCCCGTGATCTCAGAAAGAGGTTGTATGTGTGTGTGTGTGTGTGTGTGTGTGTGTGTGTGTGTGTGTGTGTGTGTGTG
>JAECUM010032385.1:0-21971 GCA_016617855.1 Megalonaias nervosa
AAAAAAAAAAAAAAAAGAAATTTACTTTTAATATGTTATGTTAACGGACAGGGTCATAGAAGGAAAATTTAACGGACGGACGGTGAAATGGAACTGGACCCTTTCTGCAATACATGATGTCCTGCATTGTCATATGTTATTAATATTAGGGTTAAATTGTTACCTTGTACTTGACATATTTCTGGATTTCCATTGTCTCAGTTGACGTGGGTCACAATCAATTCAAGAATATCTTCGCGCTCGCTCAGACGACCATACCTGGATTTGATACTTTCAATCTCACTGGCCCGCGCACAGGTTACAGATTCAGCCTCCATCAGAGCTTTTAGCGTGTTTTGTACATGCGCGTGTGGTAAACAATAAACAATACCACCCACAGGCGTGAGTAAAAAAGGAACGATTAGCATGGCATCGATTGGAATTCATATAAAAATATCTGTGCGTTCGCGATACCGTCAAGCAACAACTGCAATCACGTCAATTCACGTGTAACGCCATTTCTCAGTACACGATAAGCAATAGGTAGTGGCCAAATATGACTGGTAGAGAAAAAGCCAGGAATAAACAAGGGAAGAACCTCCGACTTACAGGAAGCTACTGACAAGCTACTTCTCACATACCAACACTGGCCAAGACCGAGACTCGAACCCACTCCGACAAAGGTGAGGTGGCAGTGATCGGCAAAGGCGAGTGCATTAGACCACTTGGCCACCTGAGACCCGTTTTGGATCAAGAACGTGTTTTGTAAGCGCTATACCATTTCCGAGATAGGAGGCGACCACTGGTGATGTTGTCTGAGTACGAGCGGCAAATATACGGACACGGAGGCTTAACAACTAGCGCAACAAGTGCCACTTAACGGGGACAAACTGCTGGTCAGAAAATACAAACGATCCAACAACTTCAACCAGGGCGCGAGGTTGTTAGCAACCCCCCAGAAAAACTCATTATTTCGCTGAGGGTCGGCAACAATTCCACGGCGGTCATCAACATGGGCATGCAAATCTGTCAACCACTGTACACACACAGGATCATGGAAGCGCCTGTATCTCGCGCGATCTTACTCGAATTGATCGATGACGTTTACCATAGTTAATAATGGACAACACACGATTGCTGATATAAATTAATACTGTAATGCAATGCATCGTGGCTACGGCAATCACAACACGGCCGGAATTCGAAATAATATTTTTCCACGCGATCACGGTACCAGTGGGATCATCTAGATCCGTGCGCACTCTTGAAATCGCGTTGCCTCAGTTGCGTGGGTATTAAAGTTGAAGAAATATTCATGCGGAGCCCTTCAGCAGTTTACCTGCCAAACAGGTTGACACAGGTGCGACATTGATGAAAATGGTGCTGGAGGATCCTGTGTCAACACGACTGAGTTAAAGCACAATAATTCTCCTAACGGCGACTGACGTCATATCGACCCCGGTATTGTTAATATCACGTCGACGGTCGCCGTTAGCCTAACGTGTGACGCTATCCCGGGAAGATATCAGTCGTTGCTGGGTCGTCAATGGAGCCAGGGATGCAGTTTATACACTTTCTACATGGATGTGTCTCCGGGTGGTCTGATTTCGGTCATGATGACTAATTTTCAGTGTAACGGCAACACGTTGGTGAACTCGCGATCAGACTTACATTCGCGATCGTGCTGCTTAAACAAACAACTGCTAATTCACCTCAATTAATGGTCGGTGACAAAAATGAATATACAGTGACGATAATGACTGCGCAGCAAAGCCCGTACGGGTAATAAATTCGCGTGTATCAGTGCCGCTCCACTTACGGCAATGCCCTATGTAACGTTGTCGTAGAATTCTGTGGGATTTCGATTAACCCGAATGCTGCAGTCGATACTGACGTTACCCCGGACGACGTTATTGGTTGGCTCGCAGTGACGGGCCTCATGTTCGGGATAAACGGGTCACCACGGAGGAAAAGTTTCTCGAGGGGTCCTTGTCAAATTTAGAGAAGCGGGTCATGCTTGGTTGTTTCTTGGAAATTCGATAAAAGCTGTGAAATCGGAAATAATTCACGATCGTGGACTGTGCGCAACGAAATACATAACATCATAGTTTCCATTTTTGAGCCAATTGAAACCAATATCACTATATTTGTGACGGTCTAATTCAATATCGTCATATAGGTAAAACATTTTACATGCACCGTTCTTGTCGATGATAAATTTATGTGTGAATTCCATACATTGATCATTGTTGGTGGTAGATCCATAAATTGTTCATATTTGTGTATGAATTGTATGCATTCATCACATATAGGGCCCCGAGTGGCCAAGTGGTCTAAAGCGCTCACCGTTCCGGATCACTGCCATCTTACCTCTGTCTGCGTGGGTTCGAGTCTCAGACTCGGCTGATGTGTTTACGTGAGAAAGCCTGCCAGTAGCTTCTCGTGGGTCGGTGGTTCTTCCCGGGGTTTTCCAGGGTTCTTCCTCCACCATTAATACTGGCCGCCATGTATAGCCTATCTTGTGCTGAAAAATGGCGTTAAACCCTACAACAACAACAACATTCATCATATTAAGCAATAGACCCATATATCAATCGTAGTTTGTTTGAAAGGTCCAAACATGGATTTTTTAGTTTGATTATTCATTGATGTTCCATGCTCTAATTATTTCCATGTAGGAACAACAGGAACAATATCATTTTCCTATATACGTTGTTGAACATTATTCTATTAACGCTATTCCTGGACTTTATCCACATAAGCAAGGTGTCGGACTCATTTATTGTCCTATTTCGTTATTGTTACGTGTGTAGGCTGCTACAAAAGTAACAAAGAAAAGAGTGAAGCCAACAAGCTTTGTAAAATTTAAAAAAATAATTTATTTCCCTAGAAAAACAAGGTAAAAATAAGAAAATGGACTTACGGTTCATAAAACTAATCAATAATTAATCCTAGAATTAATAAATATAAGTCCTATCAATAAAAAGTCCTAAGTGAATCACAGGTCGAATCCCGATGAAGTTCCAAGATGGAAGGCGATGACTTCTTCAATAACCTGCTTTGTCCTGATGTCACCAAAAGATACAATGTTTCTACTAAAGCTTGTTTATCAGGTTTAACAGAACTGAACTGAATTTTCTGGAAAAATGTCAATTGCAGTGAATAAAGTTATTATTACAATAACATGTAATGAAATAAAAGTAACAAAAAATTAAAAACAAACAAACAACTAATTAAATTACATATACGAAACACTTCCCCCATAAAGAAAAAAAAAGATTTATATAATAAAGCTTTCTTTTTTACCACAGATTAATTATACATGAGGTTAAAAAATTACATAAGAAGAATTATTATGAATTATACAAAGTGTGCATGAAATAATATTTCTATACACGGGAATGTGCATCTGCTATTAAATTATCTTTTCCTTTGGTGTGTTTGATGTCAATATTATATTCTTGCAACAGCAAACTCCACCTTAATAATCTTTGATTTTTGTTTTTTTCATCTTGTCGATGAAGGGGGGGGGGGTTGTGATCACTAAACACAACAATCGGAGAAGGAGCTGAACTAAGGTAAACTTCAAAATGTTGTAATGCCAATATTAAAGCCAAACATTCCTTCTCGATTGTTGAGTAATTTCTTTGGTGGTTATTTAATTTCTTAGAAAAATAGCACACTGGATGATCAACACCATTTCCATCTTCTTGAATCAATACTGCTCCAACCACAACATCACTTGCATCAACAGATAGTTTAACTTATCAAAAGCCTATATCCAACCATACCCAAAAATCGCATCAGCTGCGTTTAACTGACGGGCACAACGAAATCAGAGATAGCCTTGACTTTAGCATCTATAAGTTTAACTTGTCCATGTCCCACTATACGTCCTAGAAATGTTTCACAAGCACTGCAGAACTCACTTTTAGATAAATTGTCAAACTTGCATCAGTGAGTTTGTCAAAGAATTTCCGAATTGTTGCTAGAAGTTCTTTCTAGGTGTCGTTGTAGATGATGACATCATCGATGTAAGCATCACAATTATCTAGACCAGAGGTAATCATATTCATCAAACGTTGAAACGTACTTGGCGAACCCTTCATCCCGAACGACATCACTTTGCATTGATAAAGTCCATCTGGAGTCACAAATGACGAAATTTCCTTTGCCCTTTCCGTCAGTGAAATTTGCCAAAATCCTTTCAAAAGGTCCAGTTTGGTGACATACGTGGCATTTCCAATTTTATTAATGCAGTCATCGATTCTTCGTAATGGAAATGAATCTGTCTTTGTCACACTGTTCACCTTCCTATAATCAGTGCACATACGGAAAGTTTTATCTGGCTTCGGAACAAGTATACATGGTGAACTCCAGTCACTTTAACTGGGCCCCATTGAAATCATTCTCCAGCATATACTAAATTTCTTTTTCCAAGTATTCCTGTTTGAGAGGGTTCATCCTGTATGGGTGTTCTTTCACAGGTTTGGAATTCATAATTTCAACGTCATGAAAAATTTTGTTTGTTCTCGTATGAACATCTGGAAATAAGTGCTCATAATTAAAAAAATAACTGTTTAAGTTCATTCCTTTCTTGTTGTTGCAAATGTGAAAGTTTCTGGTCCAGATTATTCATAATTTCCGAATACCGCAGATTTGTCACTCCAAAATCAGTAGAGTTCAATTGAATTCCTTCACTTACATCCTTAGTGAGTGGGACAGGTACAACTAAATTAATTGCATGATTTACCTGGCTATCTCTCTTAATATACTCCTTTAACATGTTAATGTGGCAAAGTTGTTTTTGTTTTCGCCTCCCAGGAGTATTTATGATGTAATTTAAATCATTTACTTTCTTTTCAACCGTGTATGGACCATAATACTTGGCCTGAAGAGGATTTTATGGAATGGGCAAGAGAGCTGGAACTCTATCACCAGGCTGAAAACCCCTTTCCTTTGAGTTTTTATCATACCTTAATTTAATTTTTGACTCAGTACAGTGCAGATTCGCTCTCGCAACCTCACAAGCCTTTGACAACTTATATTTAAAATTGGAAACATAGTCGAGAAGATTAAGTTCAGTATCTTCATTAGAAAGAAGTTTTTCTTTCAACAACTTCAATGGTCCATGTACAGTGTGTCCGAAAACTGGTTCAAAGGGACTGAATCCTAAAGATTCTTGAACTGACTCCCTAACAGCAAACAAAAGTAAATGAATGCCTTCATCCCATCTTTACTCGTATCAAAACAATATGATCAAATCATATTCTTCAAAGTCTGATGAAATCTTTCTAAAGCCCCTTGGCTCTCAAGGTGATAGGCAGAAGATTTGAATTGTTGAATGCCTAATTCATATATAACTTGCTGGAAAATTCCAGACATAAAATTTGACCCTTGATCCGACTGGACAGATTTGGGAAGGCCAAATTGAGTAAAAAAGAAAAAAAACTTTATTAAAGCTTTTACTATTGTTTTCGCTTTAATATTCCTCAAAGGAGTTGCCTCTGGGAATCTTGTTGAAGCACACATAATGGTCAACAAGTATTGGTTGCCTGACTTGGTCTTAGGTAAGGGACCAACACAATCTACCATTATTCTGCTAGATGGTTCGTCAAATGCAGGAATAGATTGCAGATGAGCCTTAGGTATCCTCGGATTGGGTTTTCCTACCATTTGACAAGTATGACAAGATCTGCAGTATTTACAAACATCACGTTTGATTTTAGGCCAATAAAAATGAGTCAAGATCTTGTGATAAGAATTTTTAAACCCTAAATGACCAGCCAGAGGAGTTTCATGAGCCAGACTAAGTATTTCCTGTCTGTGAGATTTTGGAACTACAATCTGATAGTTCACTGACCACTCGTCACCAGCAGGAACCTCGGGAGGTCTCCATTTTCTTATAAGAATTCCATTTTTAATGAAATAACAGACAGGTACTTCAGTGGCTTCAATTTTACTAATGGCCCTTTGAAACAAACAGGAGATCTCAGGATCTTTTTCCTGTTCGACGACAAGTGATTTGTCGTTTGTCACCCTGATTAGATAAAAAGAATGAGTAGTTAAAAGATGATCACTGTGATCAATACCTTTTGACTGATCCAAAAAAGGAGTGTAAGTGACCTCATCAAAAAGCCTGACCAATAAATGTGTCAGCTAAAGAAATACTTTCCTTAACGAAATCATTCTCAAGAGCTTTATTTGCCATAGCTCTAGTAACTGCACAAGCTGGATATAAACCAGGGAATTCGTTTTCAATTGGATCAACTTTCTGACCCAAACAAGGCTTGTCAGTTACAAGTGTATTAACCACAAGCTTATCTCCAGCTAGGTCGTTGCCTGGTAATAAATGAATGCCCTCAACGGGTAAAGAAGATACTATTTCGAGTGTCACGGGTCCTGAAACTAAGCCTGATGACAAATTTACACAATGGAGAGGAACATTAACAAAGCCGCACTCTACTCCCTGAATAAGAACACTCTCATTAGAAGAAGACTTCTCAGAAAAAGGCAAAGTACCTGATAATAAAAGACTCTGAAAAACTCCTGTGACCCTTAAAATTTAATAGGGATAGGATTGGCCAAATCACCCAAGAGTGATATAGAACCCTTCGACATGAATGGTTCATAATTCTCCATAATAAAGACTGGGGTTTATTAGACCCAACAAATGTATTGCTTTCAATACATGACCGTGACCTTGACCTCTTGGAAATAAGAGCATTTGGGATAGGTCTATCTTGTTTCTGATGCTTATATTTCAATTTGAATCAATCAGAAATAACGTGTTCTTTCTTCTTGCAATAGGAACAGGTAGGAAGAGACAAGGATTTTGAATCAAGCTTACCAGAAGCTTGATTTTTAAAAGTTGTGCCAGATTGAGTTTTAGAAGGGTTCGTATTAGGCTGAAACACCTTTTTTCCAGTAGAATGCTGAGTGAAAGACTTGCCTACAACAGGAACTTTATGAGTTAAGAAATACTCATCAGCAGCACGAGTAGCATTTTCCAAGGTTTCGATCTTATGCTCGTCAATATAAGTCTTAATATCACTATGGACACAGCTCTTGAACTCTTCAAGTAATACAAATTGTTTGAGACTTTCATAATCTTGTTCAACTTTCTTGGCTAAGCACCATCTATCAAATAACTGCTCTTTTTCTCTTGCAAATTCGACTTGGATTTGTTCAGCTTCTTTTCTATAGTTTCTAAATTTTTGCCGATAAGCCTCAGGGACTAACTCATAACCCTTTAAGATGCATTCCTTAACCAGATCATAGTCAGCACTTTGATGAGCTGACATTGAATGGTAAATATCACTAGCTTTACCAATAAGTACACATTGTAATAACTGAGTCCAATGCTCCCTTGGCCATTTCAAATTTTCGGCAACTTTTTCAAAACAAGGAAAATATTTGTCTACTTCTTTTTCTCTGAAAGGGGGCACTAACCTAATATTTTTTGTAAGATCAAAACTTGAATTTGTATGTAAAGTGAAATGTGCATTTCACTTGCCAGCTCTATTTGTTTTATTCTAAATTGATATTCCCTCTGTTTCTTCTCTCTCTACATTTGCATTTGCATCTGTCTTTCTTCTCTTTCGCCGATTGTAATTGCATTTGCATCTGTTTCTCTTCTTTCTTTAAATGCATTTGTTCTTTCTGTAACTGCATTTGTTCTTTCTGTAACTGCTTTTGCCTATCTTTCTCTCTTTCTTCCTTATCTAATTGCGTTTGTCTCTCTCTCTCTCTCTCTCTCTCTCTCTCAAATTGTAACTGCATTTATTTTTCTTCTTCTCTAATTGCATTTGTTCTTTTTCTTTCTGTAAATGCATTTGTTCTTTATCTTTCTCCAATTATAACTCCATTTGCATTTGTTTTTCCTCTTTATCTTTCCGACGTTCCAGCTTCCTTAACTCTAATTCCATCTTGTATTTTAATTTTAATTCCTTTACTTTTATGTCAGAGTCTGATACAGACTTACTGATCGAAACCAAAACACTTTTATCCAAAACATTCTTTTCTACCAAATACTGGATCAAAATGTTTTTCATTTCTTGCTTCCTTAAAAAAGTTTTTGCCTCAGAAAGATCATATTTTCTGGCAAGTTCAAGCAGTTCATCTTTTTTCAAACAATCCAACTGCTCCTTGCTAGGATTTGAAAGAAAGACTTCCACTTTTGATGACATTGTAAAAAGCCTGTTGATTTCACTAAAAGTTTCAAACAAAATGTGAAATAATACCTGGGATTTAAAAAATTTTGAAAACATGGGGAATTTAAATTTTAAAAAACAATTTACTGAAATATTTTAGCCAAAATTCATATATTCCAAGACGAGGCACCAATTTTCTTTGTTACGTGTCTGGGCTCGTACAAATTTAGCAAAGAAAAGAGTGAAGCCAACAAGCTTTGTAAAATTTAACAAAATAATTTATTTCCCTAGAAAAACAAGGTAAAAATAAGAAAATGGACTTACGGTTCATAAAACTAATCCAAACTTAATCCTAGAATTAATAAATATGAGTCCTATCAATAAAAAGTCCTAAGTGAATCACAGGTCGAATCCCGATGAAATCCCAAGATGGAAGGCTATGACTTCTTCAATAACCTGCTTTGTCCTGATGTGTCCACAGTTCCTTGTTGAATCGCCAAGAATAATATTCCAGTTTGGAATTCCGAATAATTTCCAATAAATGTCTTTGTCCAAGAATTCTGATGAGCACTAATATTTTCTAGGTAAAATAAATTACTTTAAATTGAATTAAAATAAAAATTCAGCTCAAACTGGTCACAATAAAAACACCTTTGAGCTCCAAAGGTTAAGAGCGAGACTGGCTAAAATCACTATAATAACGTGAGTTTTAAGCCTAACTACAACGAAGAACAGATACCCGTATGGGGTCACGTGATCACTTTCTTTCAAGCGACGTAGAAACATTACATGCCGACTATCACGTATGCTATGGACGAATTTGATTCTACTAAATGAATCTTGCTATAAGATTCAATAATAATAAAAAAATTAAAGAAAATTTATTACTACAAACTCGAAACTGGCTCTGAATTTAGGTCACCAAAAGATACAATGTTTCTACTAATGATTGTTTATCAAGTTTAACAGAACTGAACTGAATTTTCTGGAAAAATGTCAAATCCAGTGAAGAAAATTATCATTGCAATAACATGTAATGAAATAAAAATAAAATAAAAAATTTAAAAACTTACAAACAACTAATTAAATTACATATACGTAACAATTATAAATAAGCGTATCATTCACGAAACTGTGCTCAGGGTCTTCGCTAAATCCAACCCAAACCCGGCGTCATCCTGCTACAATTTAGCATGTTGTTGGTGTATTTGTGGATTTCGAAGGGATACAGTTTTGAATATCTAATATGTGGAATAGACAAGTTTTGCACAAATCTGCAGTAAACGTAGAATATGAATACATTGGTATTGATTTTAAACGGTGGACGAACACTACTATGTACGAATATCATGACTCATATTAAATGTGTAACTGCATTTACACATGTAACAGCAAGAGCATTTATCAGATTCAGTGATCGTTTCTGCTGAGTATTGAAATATTCAGGTACATGATTTTCTTTATTGTCTGACATCGCCACAGTTTCCATGAATGAATCATACACGTTCACAGGTCGTTAAATTTTCGGCTTAAAGATGAGTAGATTATACAAGTATGATATAGACGAATAGATAAATAAACTGGTCTGCAGACAGATAGATAGGTTGATATGTGGAATGATAAAACCACAAACCGTCCTTCGGTTTTATTACATGTTTTAGGGATGATTTATTGGACTAGTGTTATTCATACACAATGACTGCATAATTTTAAGTGTTTTGACTCTATATCTTAAAATATGTTACAGAAAGGAAGTGAAACCAACAATTTAAGTAAAATTCAACTCAACATTATTTCCCAAGAATAACAAGTGAAAATTCAAAAGACATTTACAGTCTTGTAAATTCAAATGATCCTACCGTCCTGTCACAAGTCCAAAAGTATGTTCCGAATGAATTCTAATAGTCTGCAATGTCCTGATATACCAGTAGTCTTGAATGTTCTGATGAAGCAATAGTGCAACCCAGAATGTCTTTGAATGAATTCACAAAAATAACAAATTAATGTGTTCATCCAGTCAATGAGCATTTAGTAATTCCAATGAATGATTTAAATAAATAGCTCTTCTAGAATTACATCTGTACCCAATTATAAAATTTATGATAATTAATGAACTCCACAGACTGTGTTTAACGTAGGAATGAAGTATTTGTTTACCAAATCCTCTAGTTTACAGATTTTTATTTGACCTAAAGCTGAAATGTTCTGGAAAACTAATCATTTCTAATGGAACATTCCATTTACCCGCAAACAAGGTTAGACCTTAACTCAAATGTTAGTAAACACCTTGTTTACTACTTACTGTCATGACAAAATCTCCATTTACAATTCTCAAAAGTTAGGCACACAATGTAGATATATGGAACACAAACGAGACACGAGTACCGCCTCCAAGGGATTACGAATATAGACCTGCAAACGCCGTCCAGTGGTTGGGGCAGCAAAAGTTTGACTTTTCTTTCAACCATGGCTCTGACATTATACTTGTAATAAAACCAAAGGTCTTTAACTGAATGACGTAGACTCAAAATGTTTTGTAAAGCATGGTACATGAGCTCATCTCATCACGATCTCGCAGGAGATTAATTTACAAGTGAGATCTACGGCTTATAATAAAAACTCATTTTCTTGAGCGATTGACCTTGCTGCTACTCAGTAGAATTTATTTCTGATCAGATTTCTGACTCGTCTTGATAAAACAGAGCAATCTTTACGTGGTAATTAGACGTGATGACGATGATGATGATGTTTTCTATCCCAAACTGAAATTTTTGGACGTATGTGTCACTATCTAGAAGACCGACTGAATTTGAAGATGCTGCAACACGATGCAGGGTAAAATATTTCGACTCTGATTGGTTAATCACAAGTAAATATAATATTATATTTTGTCTGACGAGAAATACTTTTAAAAGTAAGTTAATTCTTATTCCCATTACAAACGTTTGTATGCAAATGGGAATAGTAGATGCTTAACAGTAGTTTTGATGACTGTCATAAATTATTTAATAAGTTTTAGTATTACTAGTAAAATTCATGTGCTCATAAGGCGTTATTCGAAACTGAATATATAAGTATAATTGATGTTATTATGTGTAGCCGTCTGCTATGTGGTATATTTGTGCGTAGTATGGTAGTGGTTGCCAGATACGCTAGGATATAAAGAAAAAGATACTACAGTGTGGCAATTCATCAAAAGTTTCCTCTGCCAATCACATCTGGCGGTTGATTCCTACGCGTGTTAACAAACCATGATTTGATGATGAATGTCAATATACCATCAGAGAGAGAAGGAACCTCATTGGACATTTCAACGCTTAGAGTTGAAACGAATATCATTCGAATTAGAAAAAGTTTTTGCGAATGTTCCAATAGGAAATTAGTGTCCGAATATTGGTTATTTATCCCAGCGGCTTTGACGGCATTTTATACAAGAAATAACCCAGCCCAAATTTTAACTATGTAACGCTGAATTAATTAGTGTACTAGGTACAAATTAAAACCTGCTAAAGCACATGAAATTCAAACTTCAACTCACAATGTAACCATAATATTAAAATTATGAATAGTCACATTACTCACTACATCGATACTTTCCATTCATAATACTTATGAAAAGATAACGTGATGAAGAACATGGTACAGAATAAGGGCATATCAAAGTCCTCAAAAGCTTTACGTATCAATCAACCAGCGATCGGAAAAAAATGTGGGTTGTTGTCATATCCTCCCTGATGATTTTACTTCGGAAAGTAAACTTCAATATAGTTCTGCAGTATGTCTTTTCTTCACGTTCTGAAGTCATTACACATCAATGGAATTACCAACATGCTGAAAATGTGACTCTATCCATTTCTTAATTTTCTTAAAAGTCAGTAATGCAGATGTCATCGTGTTATCAAAAATCCAAATGTGACAGTTTATATGATTTTGGAAAATATCCATTTAGGTTGTGTGGGTCCAGAGTTTGCTGTTACAATAAATCTTGTTATGCTATGTTCTTGTACATTAGCACAAAACCATAATTATCAGAATATCTTCCAATTTGTCTAGGGATCTTTTCACTTGTTCATTCATATACCGTGTCTAAAATAACTCCAATCTTTGTTTCGGATCCATCCTTACCCATGAAATAGAATAATCTATTCCCAACTTTGGTTGAGGCTGGGAACTTGGTGCCTGTTCCTGATAGAGGTTACATTATACTATTTACATAAGCCACAAGGCCGTGTCTGGATTCATAGTACTAATTCAGCTTCCATAGTAAACCCATGGAGACGTTATGGTATTAAAAATTCAATAAGTTTAAATTCCGAATGTTCATGATCAAGTCTATATTTAGTAGCATATTCTTGACGCAAGCGTCTGTGTTAAGAAATCCATATGAGCCGAGGCATTTTGGGGGGATTTAGGTGTGTTTGAAACATGCGTTTTCTATTCTGCACCAAAGAGTCAAGTACTAATTTCAGTTATAAGTTTCCCAAACTCAAGTCTGTAAAAGCATTGAAATTCAATCAATAAAACATTGTCTTTATTTCTTTTTACATTTACAACTCGGATAATCTCTCAAAAGATTCTTGTTTACTAAACTTTCACTTTCAGTATGAACCAATGTTAGACAGCCAAACCCAGGTATACTCTGTTTTATATTCACCTATTTCTAGACTGGTTCCCATTCTTCGATATCATTAGTACGGCGAGTCCTTCACGCCGATTGTAATGTACATCTTGAATATAAGATGAGGTTAATTCAAATGTATGGGATTCAGTCAAAACAATTATTCATCAAGTCTAAATCTGAGTTTCTTATGCTTAGCAGAAAATCTCAATATCCGATTTGGGTCTTTTAGAGTCGGTCAAAAAGTCAGTCCAATCGGACACGTCAGACATATGCCAGCATGACAGTGCGAAGACTTACACTAAATGTATCCAAATTTAATGTAATTTAATTAGCCACATATCCGTTTGATTTTTATTTCTGAACAAACCGCTTCTTCAAGAAAAGTTTTAGATAATCTCCGCATTTAACAAAACCCTTAATCAAATTTCTGTCATTTACCATCAGTTTTCAGCACTAAACGAACGTTGTATTTTTACTGAATTTGAAATAAACAGGGAAAATGGCACCTCGCTCATTTTAAAAATCAGTAATGAATATAGTACAAAAATATCAGTGGCAAAAATAAAAGTAACCGCATGAAACATTTAAATAAATTTAATGAAATGATCACCACAGTACCCGAAATCTCATATATCATTGCCAAAACACTACCGGAAAACTCCTGACAAGAGGATTGCTCCGAAAACTTCCACCCTGTCAAAAACCTGAAAGAAAAGGTTCTTCTAATTTCAATCTACTAACGATGAAAGATTATAATAAACTTTTCACTCGCCGAGAGCTACATGACTCACTCGATCGAGCCTATGACATTTCAGCAGGTCAGACGATATATATTTTCAATGTTTGAAACACTTACTCCACACAGCTCCCAATACACTGCTAATCATTTGCAATAAAATTTGGCAAACAAGGGATTTCCTACAGGTTCGGCGAGAAGCAACAGAGATAATATTTAAACCCGGAAAGGACCAAACGGACCCTTAAAACTCTTGTCCCATTTCACCAATAAGCCCCGCTTGCAAACCATGGAACGAATTATAAATTATAGACTCCTCTGGTACCTTGAATCAAACACACTAATATTAATCAATGTGGATTAGATACCAGAGAAGCACACCCGATCTTCATGTCAAACTTAAGGCATTTCTTAGAGAAGCTTCTATTAAGGAAGAGCAGATAGTTGCTGTCTTTTTGAACATGGAGAAAGCTTATAGCATCACGCACAGGTACGGCATAAAGAATGACCTATTCAAAGAGGCCGTCTGCCTAATTTTTAAAAGATAACAAAACATTTTGATAGTTAAGGTATACTGCACCCTTTCTGAAAGCAATCATCAGGTGAGCGTTGTACCTCAGGGCAGCAAATTGTCAGTCGCCCAATACATCAAAATTAGGAGCACTGGAAAATGTTTTGATAAACTGACTGCTCATTATATGTGTACGACTTTTCGATCTGCTATAGATCATAGAGTATGTATACGATAACTGCATAACTCTTTATATTTTGCCTTATACTTCATGTTTACATTATTTGAAAGGCTTTATCTTCCGACATTTGCGTACAGTAAATTGTTATACTTTTAACTTCACATTTAGCTGGCACTATACAACCACTATAGTACTGAGGTACCCCAAAATGCTACATACATACATACATACATACATACATACATACACACACATAAATACATACATACACACACACATACATACAAACACATACACACATACACACATACGTACATACATACATACATACATGCATTCATACACAGACATACAGACATACATACATACATACAGTCTGGTAGACGAGTCATGTGTGTATACCATCTGCCTAGCTTACACTTAGATCTCGCATACGGTTTTGCAGTATATAATACTCCAGGCAGATAAGATATATATACGCATAGGTTGATAACCTATATAGTTTATAATAATGATTGTTCCATACATGCGAATGTAATATCTGTTTCAGTCTTGTCTAAATACTATATTCTCCCAGTCTCCAGATACCTGATAGAAAGGCCAACATCGATCAAATCCCGGAAAACCTTTTTTATATACATACATATACGTGCAATATCTTTGTGACAATCTTTAAAGGTAATTTACTTCTAATTCTGTTATTATCCATTATAACAGATAATACATTACAACAAGGATAATATACCAATATGAGTAGTTATTAGTTGATAATTGTTATTGGTTTCATTAAATGCATGCATTAAGAATCATTCTTAATCTTGTCTACACCTTCAGGACAAACGGTTGTCGAAACAGATAGGCTGTCTCCATCAGTGAAATAATACTGTAAAGTACTTGATTTAAGTTGCTTTCTTGGAAATAAGTTTAAGCATAAATGAAAATAAAGGATTTTTAAGAGTTCGTCGTCATATGTCTTGTCATTATTTATCGGAAGGAAAACGGATATGTGTACACAGTTTAATAAAATCTTACACCATGTTATATATTAGTGTAATTATTCTAATCCGCAAGTCTCACCCTCTGATGTCATAACATATTAAGAAGTATCCAGTCTGCTACTCAACATGTGTTAGCTATGATACTCACAGCTGATAACTGCATCTGCAACACTGTTTAGAATCCTGGATAGAGTTTTACATAAATCGGATATTACTGATGTTCAGAGGTGGTTCTTGGTTACTTTATGGTGTAGAAATGCACATGAAACACACATTTTGATGATATATTTCATAAATAAATAAATCAGTATCGTCTACGTTTTTGCTTATTTAAATAAAGGTATTGGGATTTTCATCTGATAAATAGGTATTTTTAGTTTAATAGTAAGTTTTGAATCATCTCTTAAGATAATCTTGATATTTAACTTTTTTGACATTTTTTTTTTTTTATTTTCAAATGTTTTCTGTCTCTAATTATTTTCACTTTTACAGAAATAAGTTATTAAGGATGCAAAACAGTTTTGAAGTTCCAAAAACAGTACATTCAAAGACTGGGGTTCTGCATATTCACAATGCTTATCAAGTACTGGTAAAATATTGGACACTAAATCTAATATTTTATTATAAATAAACAATTTTATTATAATACCATCAACATTTTCCCCAATTTTATTCTTTAAGCTTTTCTTACAAAATCTGTTCCAAAACCAAAATTATAATAAATATAGGAAAATCGTCAGGAAGGCCAGGTTAAATTTCTTTATTTAAATTTTCCTACAAACGACTTTTCTATGTTCTATTGAGCTTGCTCTGCAATATATTTTTTTCGAATCATAAATAAAATTGTCACAGGAAGAAAGTGACAGCAGTGAATTGCGTCAAAATGGGTGACATAATACATGAACTATACTCAGATGGGTCATTTGTTTGAAATCGTGCCAAGAAGAGTATAAAAAATAAATCATTGTTATTTGTTATCTATACTTTATTAAAATATAAAAATTGTCTAAAGTAAGGGAAGTATAACTATGAAAGAAGCATTTTTCTAAAAAGATGCAAGTAAGCGCTTCATTGCGTCAAAACCGAGGAGTCCAGGATACAGTCAATAACGTTCATAGTAAACATACCGTTTTGCTTTTGTTAATTTTTTTATTACTCGTAGAGTGAGAGAAGAAAATGCCGCAGCATATAATATTATTTTAAGTGAAGATGTGAAATTAAAAACAGTGCTAGCACTTGCATTTCTAATGACAGCCACCAACCTCCTACTCTTAGTATTTACATTAGCAACGCAAGCTTAAGTTTAGGGCTCAAAACCAATAATAGACCTCTATCACAAGACAGATCACAACCCACTCATTATAACCTATGTTAAGAATTATCATTGTTGACAACTTCTTAGACGTAGTAATAAATGGTGCTTGTAGGTGACTTATTGGCAGATTTTGAAATATATTGCTTCCGGATCGATCTATTTCACGGTGCAAGTAACGTTCTTACTTATATATGTGTATGTATGTATGTGTGTATATGTCTATAGATATGTGTATATATAGTATATGTATATATCTGTGTGTATATAGTTTATATCTATCTCTCTGTATATATATATATATATATATATATATATATATATATATATATATATATATATATATATATATATATGTGTGTGTGTGTGTGTGTGTGTGTGTGTGTGTGTGTGTGTCTGATGATGAATTTCCACTCATTAATCAGAGAATATGATAAAAGTTATTAAGAATCGCCGTTTTCAAATGAATTTAACATGGTACATAATTTCAACGCAATCCTTTCTGCTTTCCTCCCCTCCCCCTCCCCGTCATGCATAAGGGCCAAAATACGCAGAAATATGTAGTGAGGGAGAAAAACAATTAGGGCTGGATGAAAACCTTGAAAATGACCTTACAAAAGTAACCTGCAAAATTATGGTTCGTCGTCATGGTATGTTTACACTTTCCTTGGTATTTATCCTCTGTGATCATAATATCAATGATACAAAGTTGTTATAGCCTGCTGACAGTATAAGTTAAATTTGTCGGTTACGAGGCACACATACTGTAACTGTTGCTGTTTCATAAACCTATTATAATGGTCTAAAATCGATTATTATTAATTAAATATGAAAATGTTCAAAAGGTCTCTCTCTCTCTCTCTCTCTCTCTCTCTCTCTCTGGACCTTAGCATTCTCATCATCGGTCAAAAAGAATTGAAGTCGTCATGACAGTAGTAATATGACTTAAAAATCATGATCGTGATCATCACAGAAGCTGTAACAGGGACAAGCTTTGTGGCTATAGTGAGAGTTATAATAGTAGTACTGTAGTATATATATATATATATATATATATATATATATATATATATATATATATATATATATATATATATATATATATATATATACCGCATACATTAAAAATAACATGGCATCTAAAGTGTTAGTATAAAGTAATTTGATATAACAATATTATTGGTATATCAAATTGTGATCCGCCCATGGCACAATAATACGCATATATATATATAAACATTCTCGCGACCGTATTCAGTTGATTCTAGATCAATAATCAATTGCCACACATTAATTATTAGTGACGTATTAAAATAACAATAAAAGCATTAATAATCCCCGTTTTCTAAATGAATTTAATATGGTACTCATTTTCACCACAATCCTTTCTGCTTTCTGTTCCCCCTTCCCTTCTCATGCATAACGGACAAACTACGCAGAAATATGGAGTGAGAGAGAAAAGGAATTTGGGCTGGATTTAAACCTTGAAATAGAAATTACACCAAGTCACCTACAAGAATATGGTTCGTCGTAACGATATGTGTGAACCTTCCTTGGGATTTATCTACAGTGTTTTTCAATGATACAAAGTTGCAAAACATGTCAATATCATGCAGTAAATTTCTCGGTTACGTGGTACACATGCAGAGATGTATTTAATGTTTTGTTGTTGTTGTTGTTTCTTAAACATATTATAATATAATGTTTTAAAACTCGATTATTAGTAACTAAATATGAAAATATCAAAGGCCCCCTCTCTTTCTCTCTCTCTCTCTCTCTCTCTCTCTCTCTCTCTCTCTCTGGACCATCGTAGTAAGATACGGGCTATGAAATAACGAGCGTAGACGATTTTCGTTTGTGTCATCCCACGATGTCTCTGGACTTACGAATGATGGTAAAAGTTAAATCAAACCGACCAAAGGATGAGAGAGAGAGAGAGAGAGAGATGGGTTATGGTTGGTGGTACTGTTACTAAAGCAGAATAATGACTTAGATCAACTGTAAATATATTAAAATATTTTAATTACCTCTAGTTGGTTCGTCATTTCGCATAGTTTCTATTCCACATTAATTTCCATGCGCCGATACATGAATGGCTAAGCGTTCATGTGAATGGAGTAGCTAACCAAGTATTTGTTGTGCTCTACTTTCATTATTAAAACCATCTTTTATGTTTAAATCATAAGTGTGCATTATATTGATTTAATCAATGTAAACAAAAATAGAAATTAAGAAAAGAAAACAATCAACTTATCAATATGCAAAGGTGACTGTGAAGAGCTACAAATGGTATAGAACTACATTTTGCAGTGGACACACTAGGGGATGTGAGGAGTATATTCACTCGGTCAATACACAGCTGCCTGTAGTGAATCTTAACTCCGTTCAAAGGGCAAATATATGAATTTGTATGTGATATAAATAGAATATGTGTACAGTATGTACGCTGTATCAATGATATACCACTCGTTGTATATATTTTTCATCTCGTGATATATCATTGATACAGCGTACATATTATATATATTTATACCACATACATTAAAAAATAACATGCATTTAAAGTGTTGGTATAAAGCAATTTGATATACCAATACTATTGGTATATCAAATTGTGATCCGCCCATAGCGCAATAATACGCATGCATAAACATTCTCGCGAGCGTCTACAGTTGATTCTATATCAATGATCAATTTCCGCACATTAGTCACTAGTGACGTATGAAAAATAACGATGAAAAGTATTAATAATCCCCGTTTATAAATTAATTCAATATTGTACACATTTGCATCACAATCCTTTCTGCTTTCTGTTCTCCCCTCCCCTCTCATGCATAACGGACAAAGTGCGCGGAAATGTGGAATGAGAGAGAAAAGGAATTTTGGCTGGATTAAAACCTTGAAATAGAAATTACACCAAGTAACCTACAAGAATATGGTTCGTCCTAACGATACGTGTGCACTTTCCCTGGGATTTATCTACAGTGTTTATCAATGAGACAATGTTGCAAACCAGTAAATTCCTCGGTTACGTGGTACACATACTGTGATATATTTAATATTATGGGGGGTTTTTTTGTTTGTTTGTTTTTTCTTAAACATACCATAATGTTCTAAAAAAATCGATTATTATTATTTAAATATGAAAATGTCCAAAGGCCTGCCTCTCTCTCTCTCTCTCTCTCTCTCTCTCTCTCTCTCTCTCTCTCTCTCTCTCTCTCTTGACCATAGTAGCAAGATACGTGCTAAAATCTATAAATTGACGAACGTAGAAGATTCTATTTTGTGTCATCCCACGATATCTCTGGACTTATGAATGATGGTAAAAGTTAAGTCAAACCGACCAGAGAGAGAGAGAGAGGGGGGGTTATGGTCGGTTGTACTGTTGCTAAAGAAGAATAATGACTTAGATCAACTGTAAATATTTTAAAATATTTTAATTACCTCTTGTTGGTTCGTGGCTTAGTTTCTATTCCACATTAATTTCCATGCGCCGGTATGTGAATGGCGTTCATGTGAATGACGTAGTTATCCCAGTGTAAATAGTGCTCTACTGTACTTTTATCATTAAAACCATCTTTCATGTTTAAATCATAAGTGTGTATTATATTGATATAATCAATGTGGAGAAAAATAGAAACCAAGAAAAGAAAACAATCAACTTATCAATATGCAGAGGTGATTGTAAATAGCCATTAAATGCATAGAACTACATTTTGTAGCGGACCCACTCGGGGACATGAGGAGTTCATTCACTAGGTCAATACACAGCTGCTTGTAGTAAATCTGAACTCCGTTCAAAGGGCAAATCTATGTATTTGTATGTGATATAAATAAAATATATGTACAGTATGTACGCTGTATCAATGATATACCACTCGTTGTATAAATTTTTCATTAAAAGGAAACTCAGCAAGCTTCGTTTCCTTTTAATGAAAAATTTATACATCTCGTGGTATATCATTGATACAGCGTACATACTATACATATTATATATATATATATATATATATATATATATATATATATATATACACACACACACACACACACGCACGCGCGCATTTACATGCAGCATCAATCAATTATTTGTAGGACTCTAAGCTTTGGTACTGATTCTATATTCTGCATATTTATTGCTAAATTTAAATAACAAGAAAAATCCCGAATGTTACCTCTAACTTAAATGCACCTATCTTTTTAATTATATATGTTTGTGTTCTTGAACAAAAAATAAATTGCACGAAAAATTAATGCCAAACATACAATTAATGTTGTAGAATCTGTCGCCTCTATATGGCTCTTATGATTCTATGGTCTTCAATTAGGTAGTAAAAAGAATTGAAAGTAAGAAGCTTATTAAAATTAAATTTATTTTAAGTTCTAAAGTGAACATGTAAGAGGAATTGACATTATTCTGACTTTAATCCCCTATAACCCTGAATGTTCTATCACATGTCCAAAAGATCAAAATTTTCCGAAATGAATTCCAATAATTAATGTTGTGATGTACCAAAAGTCTTGAATGTCGCGATGTACCAATAGGATTGTTGTGTCGCAAGGATATAATCCAGAATGTCTTTGAACGAATTCATAACAATCCCAAAGTAGCATTTTAGTCCCAAAAGCCTTTGAGCACTTTGCAACTCCGATGAATAATTGAATATATGATTCCTCTCAAATTATATCTCAACACAACAGTAAATGATTGCACAGATAAAACTTAAATTGTGTCCTTTAAGGTGACACAGACTTCGAATATATGTGCCAGAATGAGTCTAGGAAAAAATTGAAAACAAGTTTGGGAATTTTCTGGCTATATGTTTTTTCAATATTGCTTTAATTTTCGTTTCACGAACCGCTGTATAAACGCTGAAGGTGAGTAAGAATAGTCTCTTTTATAAAAAAAATAAATAATGTATTCACTTTTCACAGATATATGAGCATGCTCTCACATAATTGGGGAAGAGACACAAATGCAAAACGTATGTATGTAGATTGGCAGTAAATCATCACCATAAAGAAGTCCGAAGTTGTATCACATGTTCTTATCTTAAAACCACCTTTTAAATACAAAGGGAGAGAAATAGTAGAAATTGGTTTCATGTGTCTGTAACTCCAGCAAGAACTCTTCTGCTGACATACTCCACTGTATTTGTGATCAGGATACAGAAATTTCTTTGACTGCAGCCACTTTACCCTGTCCGCGTGTTTAAGCAGTTTCGTGGAGTAATTAGTAGAACAAACATCTTGACATAAAATCCTAGAGCGTTTGCAAAAAAAAAACAAAAAAAGACATATCACTACACCCCACCCGTTCCTTTGTTCAACAAAGTCCATCGTCAAAACTATGACCGTCCAGCAATGTTCCTCGGTGATGGGTCCCAATGAATGTGTCATTTACAAGTATAAACTGTTGGTTTCCCATACTCAGTGTGTGCGTGTGCATCTCTCTCTCTCTCTCTCTCTCTCTCTCTCTC